>CAJUYH010004859.1:0-25429 GCA_910591685.1 Galerucella tenella | reverse complement strand
AAGTGAAGTCTCACATACCATTACTCGTTTTTCATAATCTGACCCGTACAATTTTTGATAAGTCTGAATTTTGTATGGAGTTAGTCTTAAAATTCTTAGACATCTTTGAACGTCACTCTTGCTAAGCTCTGAAATTCCAGCAATTTTTCTAATTGAAATTTTATGATCGTTATCATGTAGCACTTCATTAATTGACATCAACTTGTTTAGAAGACCATAATTATTTATTGTTTTTTTTAAGTGTGCAATGCAACCAGTTTCGATAAATTGTACATACTATTTTTTAATTATATTCACAGACGGCGGATTTTTCATAAATTTCCTTCTGAATATCCTCCTTGTTTGAATGATTGATTTCGTGTCTGCATAAATTATTACAGTTTGAGCTTTTTCACTCACTGTATAGATCATTTCGAAACCGACTTATATGACTTAACAAAGTAACTATTGTCAAAATTGCTGATTTTGTTGATATGCGTCAAACGGTCACAGCATAAGTTGATTTTAGGCATCAAAATACGTTCATATAAAACTACTAATTAAAAATTTACTACTACATGAAACCTCGAATATCTTTGTTGTTAATGAAACCAAAGATAGAAACTATACATTTTTGGAAAGGAGAACGATTGCTCTTTCGAATAAGATCAAAAATTATAGGGTGCTTCATTTAAAATAATACATATTCTCCCCTTTGAATTTGACAAACATTAGTAAAACACTGTGTTGATGAGATGAAATGCCAGTCTAGCCTAAAAAAATATCATTGATAAACTAGTGAAGCTAGTGAAAACCCCATCTCTTTGGAGAAATTAACAAGCTGGGCATTTATGCTTAAAATCAGTCACTCTTATTTGGGACACCCTGTATATGCATTTAATCGAAACCAATGACGTAATATAAGCCTGATAAATAGATTGAAACCCAAACGAATGGAACACTGGATATTATTCCACACAAATCCATACAAAAAATTGGGAAGTCTGCAAAATTTATAGACCAATAACCCTACTTAATACCACCTACAAAATACTTGCAAACATGATTAATAGAAAACTGCAAAAATCCCTGGGATACAATAATGTTCTACACGTCATTTTTATAGACTTCAGAAACGCAGTTGACTCAATATTAAGACCCAAGATTATAGAAGCACTAAGATACTAGTAATCCTGAAGAAGCTTGGGGAATTTGTGGAAATGACCCTACAAAACACTTAAGGCAGAGTAGAATTCCAAGGCAGAATTTCAGAGTAATTTGGAATGAACAAAGGGATTATATAAAGACTTAATTTCTCCAACACTGTTTAACCTAGTAGACCAGTGCCGAAGCCTTCAAAAACAGTAAAAAGTGAAAAAAAATAATAGTAGGATGAAACCCATTAGAAAAGGAGGAGAATATGATATAATTGAGGAAAAAAATAAATTACGGGCGATCCGAGTTCGGGAAGTGGGAGGGGGTGGGTTTTTAAGGGTAAAAAATGGTTTATCTCGATTTCCGGCAAAACTACAAGTCCTACGAAAAAAAGTTAAATGGCAAAGTTGTGAGTAATAAAAAGACCTACAACTTTTGTATCTACAATTTTTACACATAACCTCAAAATTTATGTGAAAAACTCAAATAACCAAGTTTTTGGTTTTTTATTTTTTTCAAAAAAAATATTTTTTTCACGAAATTTTGTGAAAACTTACCTTATTATGTCCCAAATACACTGTAATTTATTTGATTTGAAATATATTTTTTTTTCACACTATTTTGACTTAATATCAAAAAAGCACCCCAATTTTCAATCGAAAATTCTCGCGTCAAAATATCAGCTTTTTTCAAAAAGTCGGTGGGCTTTTTGTTCGTTGAAATCTCTACTTTCTGATAGTCTGAAAAAAAATATACATCTCCATGGTAAATGTTCTCAGAAAATGCAAAAAATAAAAAAAAATAAAAAAAAAATCAAATTCGAAGTTTTTTTTTCACTATGTATAATTTTGAGCTATTTATTACAATTTACACTTCAATTACTCAAAAAACGTGAGATTCCATGTTACATTGATATACGAAAAAATTGCAAATCGAAATACACTAAAGTAACGTAACCTAAAAAATGGATTACAATTAATCAAGTCTATTTATAAATGCAAAAATGAAAAAATTACACTGAGTCAATCAAGGTTTCAAAAAAATCAATTGGCAAAAATTAAATCACCCTTCATTTTGACAAACCTCTCACCCACTGAAGGAGCAGCAGAACAGAATTGTTACAGGGCATATTATTAGCTTCAAACTTGGTTAGGCAACGAATTGACAACAACAGATAGAAGCTGGAAGAAACATCAACGTGGCATTATGACCAAATTTACAGAAAAGGATTTAATTCCGGAAGTATTGCTCAAAGCTATTTGCTGTCGCTGTGAAGCTGGTTGTAACAGTTTGGAATGTGGCTGCCGAAAACATGGTTTAAAATTCACAAATTTATGTAAAAATTGTCATGGTTCTGAAAATTGCTCCAATATGGAAGAAAAAACCAACGAAGAAGTAAATGATTCAGATGAAATTGTGGATGAAGAACCAATGCAGATTGGAAATAACATTGGAGACGAAAAAGGTGATGGTCTTGAAGATTTTGAAGATCAACTAGAGTTGGAAAGGTTTGTCGAGTCTAACGATGAAGAAATGCCATCAAAGAAACAAAAATTAACGGATAGGTGATTATAATTCAAATATGGAGATGTATATTTTTTTCAGACTATCAGAAAGTAGAGATTTCATCGAAGAAAAAGCCCACCGACTTTTTGAAAAAGCTGATATTTTGACGCGAGAATTTTCGATTGAAAATTAGGGTGCTTTTTTGGCATTGAGTCAAAATAGGGTGAAAAAAAAAAGTATTTCAAATCGAATAAATTACAGTGTATTTGGGACATAATAAGGTAAGTTTTCACAAAATTTCGTAAAAAAAAAATTTTTTTTGAAAAAGATAAAAATAAAAAACCAAAAACTTGGTTATTTGAGTTTTTCACATAAATTTTGAGGTTATGTGTAAAAATTGTGAATACAAAAGTTGTAGAGCTTTTTATTACTCACAACTTTGCCATTCAACTTTTTTCCGTAGGATTTGTAGTTTTGCCAAAAATCGAGATAACCCATTTTTTACCCTTAAAAACTCACCCCTTCCAATTCCCGAACTCGGATCGCCCGTAATTTATTTTTTTCTTCAATTATATCATATTATCCTCCTTCTCTAATAGGTTTCATCCTACTATTATTTTTTTTTGTTTCAAAAATTATCGACCCTGGTCTATAGTACTTAAATCAATTTTGAGGAATGCAAACTTGAACGAGAGAAGTATTATAGTGAACGAGACCCAGTTAATGGCTTATGCCGACGACCTCACCATCGTGGCTAAAACTGAAAAAAGTCTAATAAAAGCAGAAGAGACACAAAAAATATTCGGGCTACGAATACATGAAAACAAAATATATGCGAATGGGGAGTGACGAACAGAACAATAATAATCACCTAGGAATAAAAAATTTCAAGTCTAGAGTTCTATCAAGCTACAATCATTTAGGAACATCTATGAAACACACCAGTGAAGACAAGGAAGAATATTGCAAGAAAACCAGATTCTTGGAATGAATAAGAAGCCAATAAAATGTGAATCGATCAGCAAAAAACAACAAGAAGACTTGGATCAGATCAGTCATTACTCACGCATTCGGAACAACAACTATAATTAGGCAAAAAAAGGAGATCTAAAAATACTAGAAAGGAAAAAATTGAGAATAGTATTTGTATTGAACCAGATATAACAGGAGATGGAGAAAGAATATTGAGAAAAAATATAGAAATGAAAAAATTGAAGAACGTGTCACGGGACACACGGTAAGAACTCTAGTTCCTTTTAAGCAATAATCAAATTTTTTCGATCAATGAATAAATACACATATATTAATATAAGAATTTATTTTATTCTGGATAAAACTTCATTTAACAATCCCTATATAATCGATTATTTCTAATCGATCAACAATCGATTATTATCAATTATCATCAATTGATTAATAATCGATGATTTTTGATCAACGATCCATTAAATAATCGATTATCAACAATAGATTGAATAGTCGATTATCAACAATCGATTATCAGCAATCGATTATTAACAATCGGTTGATAATCGATAAACCTCAATCGATTATTATCAATCAATTATTATCAATAATTGATTGTATATAATCGGTGAATACTCGAATATTCCCAATCGATTAAAAGTCGATTTTTTCCAATCGATTATCAATCGATTATTATCAATTGATTAATAATCGATTATTTTTGATCGATCAAGGATCGATCATTATTAATCAATCTTTGATCGATTATTATTGATCGATTAAAAATCGATTATCATTAAGTTGTAGTTGTAGAGTAGTAGATGAATTATTTCGTTACAAAATTCTGTCCTTGGTTTTTTTTTCAATCTATCGATCAATTTAAAACCTTTCCAGCATTTTTTTCTTAGTTTAAAACGGACGTGCGTAACTGTAAGGTATATCTCCTAATAGATTATCAACAATCGATTATTATACTATCATATTATCAACCTTTGTGTGAAATTTAAACCCGAGACATCGATATATGGCGGCAATACAGTTTTCTGAAGCCTATGAATCACTGCTTCGTAAACACATAACGCAGGCACATAACGCAGCAACGTAATGGTCAGATCTTTTGAGCCACAACCCCTGGTCGCTCCAACCTAACGTGAAGAACTGAAGTTCTAATAAAGTTCAATCTTGCAAAAAATTATGGAAAAAATAGTAAAAAGTTTATCCGAATAAATTCAAGTATATCACCAGCACTTCGAATACCAGCTTTGCAAAGAATTTTGATGTAGCATCGGTGGTTCAGTGGTAGAATGCTCGCCTGCCACGCAGGCGGCCCGGGTTCGATTCCCGGCCGAAGCATATGAATCGCTGCTTCTTAAACGAGAGAGAGAGAGGCTCCAAGGCACATAACGCAGCAACGTAACGTACCGTTGTGGTCAGATCTTTTGCGAATTACCCCCTGTCGCGTCGTTCCAACCTAACGTGAAGAACTGAAGTTCTAAAAAGGTTTAGAAAATCTAGTGCGATATATAGAAGCTAAGAGATTGGTATGAAAGGAACACATTATGAGAAGAGCACCAACAAGAATATTGAAAAGAATAACAGCACGGGTTCCATTAAAGACGAGAACAAAAGGAAAACAGTTATGGACTGGAATTATTACACTTGTTCAATACTTTGATCTTCAATAAGTATTTATATATTTCCTGTTTTATCACCAATCACCATAGTTTTGGTCTTATTCTTGCTTAATCTCATCCCATACTTCTTTAATGTTTCACTCCATGTGTTTTGGTTTAGCTTTCACTTTGTGCAAATATAAAAATATCATCTGCAGTCGCTCCATTTGTTATTTCAATTTCTGGCAAGTTTCTATGTCCTACAATTTCCAACATTTATTATTTGTTTTCCTTATTATGCCATCCATGAACACAAAAAAAGAAATTTTGATTTGTGAACGCTTCTGGTCTTCTATTATGGCTTTTAACAGTATTTAAATTTATTCCGATTATTAATAGTATATTACATAACGTGTGCGGAAAGTGACATTTTTCACACGAGTGGGAAATATTGTAGCACGAGGCATGAGCCGAGTGCGACAATCACACGAGTGTGAAAAATCACTTTCGCACGAGTAATGTACAGTATTTTTCCTACGATCACGTGATAATTTCACCAAATAATGTGTAATCAACATCTGACATATTAATACACAAAATGTTATAATTAAAGTCAACATAATTGATTTCAAAATTAACAATAACTATCAATAGTGACAAAAATTCAAGTAGTTTAACTATATAAAATAGGTAGGTTATTGCAATTATTAATTGATTGGATAATTATAGAAATTGAAAGTGAAATTATTATTGTTCATCATACTTCATACATACTTATCATGAATACCTTTCAAGATGATTACATTTTCCAATTATTATAACAGGTGATTTGGATTAGTTGGTACAATATCGGACTTTTGACGAAGAGTACGCGGGTTCGATTCTCGACCTCGCACTAAATTTTTTTTAATCAAGAAAATGACAAAAATCTTACTTTTCACATAGATTGCTTCAAATTTAGACATTACATAAGTGAATCTAATGAAAAATTATATATTTGACAGCTTGCCAGTGGTCAATCTTAATAAAAATTCATTTGACAGCTTTTTTATCCGTACACGTACGGATAAGTTTTTTTTCCGCACGTGTATGAATAAAGGCCACTTTCCATAGAACTAGACAGTGCGATATATGTCACTTTCCTATGTGATCGTAGGAAAAATATTTTTTGTAACAATATTATTGTTTTATTATCTACCTCCCTTTTTTCTAATACTTTCCACATCCTTTCCCTTGATACCGAATCGAATGCCTATTCTAAGTCTATGAATGGGCAACATACATTTCTCTTCTCTTGTACTTATACACTTCTCTGTCATCTGTTCCATAATAAATACATTATATTGTGTCCTTCTTTCACCTCTCAACCCATTTTACGCATCGTCCAGTGTGTTTTCCACGGCTTTTGTAATTTTCCTGTCCTAAAGAATTATGTTCTAATACTTCATGTCTGGTCGGAGCAATGTCAGTCCCCTGTAACTTATTTACCATTCCAATATACCTTCTTGGCTTTTCTCGAACGATGAGGTGAATCTTACAATAATATTTTAGTAATAAATTACCGAAATCCAATTTAATTCCTTGGAATAACTGAAATTCCCCTTTGTTTCCATTCTTCGGATGTTTACATAAGTATATTATCAGTAATCATCTATTCTGTACTGATCTCAAGTAGCATTTCCTTCTTTGGTAGCAGTTAATACCGGACGAAAGATAATCGGAATTACGTGGAATCTATTTCCCCGAAGCTAAAGAGAAGACAAGGAATTAAACCGATTGTACGTCTACCGCTCCTTCCTATACTAACGATTCCAAGTTATTTAACACAAGCGTAGAGTTTGAAGAAGTTATTTCAATTTCAATTAATGATAGATTGACTGTCGTTAATACTAAATATCATGTTAATAAATAGTATAATAATATTGAAGTGTTTTGAAGACCAGTTATCCACGAATAATTTACGCTATTTTTTTAATTGGTGCACTTTGAAATTATAAATACTGGTCTATAACTACTACAACAACAAGAAATGGAAATCATAGATGAAAATAAGAACTAAATGTCAAATGGTTGAATTCGTGATGTATATGATGTATACCTTGCGTTGTCGTGGAAATGAGGAAAACATTAACTAATTTGTATTTTGATGGAAGTTCAACCTTATTGAGTTCTGTGAATGTCAATAGTATTAATTTAAATACCATTTCCTAAGATTTATAAATTTGACATTGTTAAATATTGTTCGAATAAAAATTTTGACGTAACAAACTACTCCTGTCAGATCAATGATGAAAAAATTGTCATTTAGACATGATTCAGACCATAGATTTAGACTTCGTTTCTCGAGTTGTTGATGTTGCCACGGTAACTTTAAAACACGCGCGTGTTTTAAAGTTCAATTCAAACACGCTGAGACGTGCTTCAAATAGGTAAAATGGTCCACCAATAAAAAAAATATAATACGTTTTATTTGTAAACAGTTTGGGAAATCAACCTACTGTTTCCATATTCTCAATTCAACGTTTCGGTCGGTAGAGAATAACAAAAATGTATTTCCAATACAATAACGATTTTTATGGACAGAATTTTGGTCTTGCTATGGGCTCTTGCATGTCACCAAATTTTATGGAATATTCACATGGAACATTTTGATGGAATACTAAATAATCAAAAATGAGAACCAATTGTCTGGTGAGGATATATACACGACATTTCCGGTCATGGTACATGGTCTTATGTCTTTAGTATACCTGAATTATTTTGGTTGAGAAAAATTAAAATCATTGAAGTTATACATGATATTATGTATATTGGAAAATTCTTAGCCTACTATAGAACCAAACAAAATTTCAATGTCAAAATATTTTATCAATCAACATATCCTCCTCTTAATTGGATACATTTATTACAGAGATCCTGGAACTTCTCTAGACCTTTAAAAAAAATGTTTCTTCTTGCTCTGCAAACCAGACCTCCACAGCTTCCACTATCTCCTCGTTGGAAGAAAATTCACGAACTTTTAAACTTTTTTTCAGTTGAGGAAAGAGATGTTAGTCGGACGGAGCCAAATCTGGTGAATAATGAGGGTGTTCTAGTAATTCAAACCCTAAATCACGAATTTTTGCATGGCAGCATGAGATTTGCGTGCAGGGGAATTGTCCTGCAAAAACACCTTTGAATAGCTTTTCTTTAATTTTTTTCCGTAGAGTGGTCAGTAATGTCGAATAGTAATCTCCGGTTATTTTTCTACCTTTATCCAAAATAAATCATGATTACTCCATGGCATTCCCAAAAAACTTAAGCAAAAGCTTTTCCACTAGATTTTTGGACACGGCACTTCTTAGGTCTTGAAGAGGACGGAGGACATTGATCACCAAGGGTATTAAGCAAATCTGCTTACCTCTTAACCCTTCTGAATACAGGTACCTGATGAAGGCTTGATACTCCAATTTTTCGATTTTCACAATTTCGGTGGACATCTTTTTCCTTTCAATTTATTGCGTAACTCTGGTTTACTTTTTTTACGTCCAACTTCACACTGACACTTCTAATGAGTTATTGTTCGTTGATATGGTAACGCAATATTTTGTTCATGCTAACTACATATCAAAACATCCTATATCGAATGAAATCAGGTGATGTTGTTTTATTTGGATTAATATATCTACATCTTTTGCTATGTTCATATGTGATAATACTGAAAGAGAATGCAAATGGAATGATTTTTCGATTTAAATTCAATACAGACGTTTAATTATGCTCCACTCATAGAATTTCCAATCATCATATTCACAGTCGCTACTTTTCTCGTTTGAATTGCAAATTATAATTGGCTTAATCTCGTTCAATTCGGTTTTTGAATATGTTTAATTGTGCGATGTCAACATCTTTCATTCAGTTTCAGTGATTTTTTGAGTTGATTTTTGAAGTAAAACTTATCAGCAGTAATTTAATAATGAATAAGTGAACCAGAAGTGAGAATCTATAGAAGGCTCACATTTCGTCACGTGAGACAAAAGAAAGATATGACGTAGAGGGGAATATGCTAGCATCAGGCGATTGATGCGAAAGAGAAGTTATAGAGCTACGCATCTCCGTTTTGGTGGATATTTTCATGTCCTTATCGAGATGAACTTTATTTGAATATCAAATATTCACGTCCATCAACGATAGTGTATATTTTGATAATTTAAGAAGTCTACTCACATTGATAGATTGGTTCGGCACCAACAGCCAGAGACTTCGAGACCTCGACATTTAAGCCTTTAGGCTTTTTGTGCTCTTGGACTTACCAATGCATGGCCTTTATCAGTCTCTACAAAATTTTCACGAGGTCCTTCTTGAAAAAATCCTCCCTTGGGTACTTTAGCCCTAGGAGTCTTTCCTCCTCCTCAATGCACAACCAACAGATAGGTTCCTCCCCATATATGCCAATTGTAGGCATGTTTTTCCTTAAGGTACAGTGACCGGTGAGTGATTCGGTCACTTTCCTCATCTGGCTCTTGCAGAGTTTCAATATTTCGTTAGTCAGCGACCCAAAGGGTTCCACGACCAGGAGCTTGCTTAGTCCTTGCTATGGAACGTAGCTACAGTACGTTTGATGTTTAGTTAGAATCCACCGATATGTACCAGTTTTTTATATTCAAGATACTTGTTCAGGACCAGTTCAAGACCCTACATAGGCTTTTTGCCTATTCCACTGTGACCTTTTCAGATCTGTTCTGGTCATCTAAACTCTAGATTACATTCTCCAGCCTGACTTTTTTTAAAAAGTCTATTAGTATGGAGACTGAACCTCTCATATAGCTCTTTGCCAATTGCTTTTTTTGCCAATGCAGAAACCCGCACATTTGCCACGCTATCGCACTGCACTGACATAGATTATGTTCAGCCGTTTCTTCTTCTAGGTGACAAAACCTGCACATATCTTCGTTTGTCAATCCCATCAGTTTCAAATGCCTATTGAGCCAAAAATGCCCCGTTAACAGACCCACTACAGCTTTGATAGTTTTCCTATTTTTGGCCATCGGATCTGCTGTAAATTTTGGCTTATGTGCTTCTAGGAGCCTCTCCACGAATTTGCTAGGATTTTTGCCGTTTCATTGCTCACAATACTCCTGTCCCCCAGAACCCACATTGTACTTTATCAATCCTTACATTCTTACACAACCTCCAAATCAATCATATATTATTTGTTCGGCTATGATATTCGAAAGAAAATAAAAAACTATCTGTTCGATTTGCAGAAATACTTAGAAGTCTACCCCTTCCTAGATACCTTCTTGCTTTCATCATCCACTCTTTTCTCCTGTTACTTATCAAAATTTCTGTCTTGTGCAGTTATATTATCATTATTATCACATTTTTTACGGGCACTATGTAATGTCTTCACGATTTTTTTGGATTTTTCCTATGCAATTTCACCTAAAACTTGTCAATCCAAATTAATTACTCCTTAAGGGCAACCAATAAAACTAACGTTTAATACTACAGTATTCATGTAGCTTCGCGACTCCACAAAATGTTCCAATATAAACAACCTCCGGATATATTCATGATACGTTACTGACTATCCGTAATTATTTACGAGCAAAGCCACAATTCTGGAACGGTTACGTGTTTGTTAAGTCTGCCTCTGGTTTCCGGATAAAGAGAATTAACGTAACAGCTTAGTACTTTTCGCGGCTATTACGTCATTATCGATCAAAATAAACGATGCAGTTTACCGACCAACGACAAATTAAAGGGCCCTTTGAAGAGCCAGAACGTAAACTGTGGAGAAATATCGAGATAGCCGGAGTATTTCAATTCAAACAATTTGTAGTTCGATTGAGTTTAGCTCTTTTATATATTCAAGGGAAAGCATGAATAGATGATTTGAGAATTCAAAAACTTTTTAGGTACGATGAAAAACTCGAGAAATTTTATCAATATTAGGTTTTTCTGGAAACGAATTATTGTTCGGGGTAGCATTGACCAACGAGGTAAAAGAAAAAAAAGTTAAGCGTGGTAGTTATTTAACCACTTTTGACGGAAGTCGCCATATTGAGAAGCCACTTTAGTCAATAATTCTTAATATACTGAAATGTGTCAAATTGAAAAGCAACGTTAAAAAATAGTGACTTTCAGGATTATAAAGCTTCTTTATGAGTATTAGTATAAATTTAAGTTGATATTGAGTTGTACAATAGTGTTATGAAATGTTTGAATGTACCAAAATCTGGGGACCTATTCTCAGCTGCTGAATGTTGAGATACGCATACGTAAGGTTTATAAATGCGAAGGTTCCTATTTTTGAACATTCGCAATTGGTTCGCATGCGTATGTATCATTCGAAATTGCAGCGAGCGGGATATTTTAAGTGAATCACATATACGAATGCGTATTTGCCATATATAACCTCGCTTTTGTATATGTTTTAAAGTGTATGGTGTATTCATTGACATATAATATGTCAATGGGTGTATTACAATTCATTCGTGATTTTGAGTTCGAGTTAGTTTTGTAAGACTTTTCGTCATTAAATAAATGGCTGCACAGTTTGTTCACTTGCTTTTAATCCAAGCATCAGAAAATGCTGAAGAGAGATCACCCCGAATTTATGAAAGACGGCGAAATCTCAAAATACCTATAGCAGTTTGCAAGATGCCTTTATATTTACCTTTATTAATATCCATTATTCTTGTATGCTAGAATTGACAAAAATCAGATCTGAGTTCAAATAATTTCCTTTCCCTTGGAACCCCAAAACACTTCTAGCAGTAAACATAAAACGAGCGTGGAATTGGGTAGAATCAGAAAATTTTAAATAGGCTTGTTCTCACAAGCATCACAGACAGTCTTTGACAACCCGGATTCGGCGTAAAAACCCTAAATCGTTCTAACGAGAACGCTTTTGGGTCTTTGCGCCGAATCCGGATTATCCAAGACTGTCTGTGATGCTTATGAGAACAAGCCCAATATTGTACGTCAGGGGATTTGATGAACATCAGCGGAGCCACAGCATGTGCTGATGCTGTATTGCCATGTTTACGCGAGTGTGTTTAGCTAACCGTTCGTAAACACTTGCGAACCACGTATGCGAATAGGAAAGAATACAATATTCATTACGAATGCGCATGTAGCCATACGTAAATTGTTATATGCGAATGCAAATTTGCATATATGCTGAGAATAGGTCTCCTGTATCAATTCTCTATTCAACAAAAAGTGCCACCTTAAAAAGATGCATATGAGAGTTTTTTGTTTCCTCTAATAGAATAATTTAATGTACGCCTCTGGTTTGTTTACGGAAGTCGGCCATATTCAGAAGCCACTTTGGTCGATGATTCTTTATACTGTTATGTTCTCTTCTCTTTCTTTTTTACCTCGTTGACATTGACTCAATAGCCAATAACTAATTCGTGATATCATCGGAGGATGCTTCAATTGAAAATTATCTTGTCAGAATTTTCATATATTCATGACAAGTAGTTCGCACTGTCTTACTTCCATTTGTAACGCTAAGAAAGTCCAGAGAAGGATTTACCTAGGACCCGGCACACATTAACCCTATCCTTATAGAACATTGTACCCAGGATAAGTGGATGAAGCCGGTACTAAGCCGATTAAAGAGAAAAATTCAAGATAATAATAATGAAGATAAACTACAGAAAAACAACCCAATGTCCATGTCCGCATAGGCCCATTAGCTGATCCCTTGGTCAGCTTTATGACTGAGAAGTAAGCAAGAAAGTCAAGAAGTAACTAAGAATGTTAAGCGAACTGCTCCTAGTCGGAACAGGAGCGGGTAAACATACAACACGGCTCCTTCAACTGCGCATGACTCGAGACTTTAGGAAAATAAAACTAAAGCAACCTGGAAATTAATAAAGGAATTGCAGAAGAAACTAATGAAACAAATGGTCAACTTATATTATATGATCAAGGTAACCAGATAAGTGACTCAGATTTGGCAAATAAATTTAATATTAATTTCACTAAACCCACTTTAGATAGATTAGTTCATGACATAGAATTTTTAAATAAAAATATTGCGTCTAATAATAAAACATTTAATATGGCCCCTGTTACAGGGGAGAATATATTTGAACTAATACTGTCCTTGGGCACAATAGACCTTTTAGGTCTCAGTGAATGTCACCCCAAAAATCACACAATACTGTCCTTAAAAAATACTGCCGCAGGAGGAATGGATGGGTTAAATAACAAATTAATTAAAAAATGTGCAGTTTTACTGACAAAACCTTTGACATTCTTACTCATTTTGTCAACTGAAAAAGGCATTTTTGCGCATAATTTAAAACTAGCTATAATAAAGTAGGTCCTATTTATAAAAAAGAAGATCCCAATGATATAAACAACTATAGACCAATCAGTATCTTGTCAACTATCTTCAAAGTTTTTGAGTTGAATATTAAAAATCAGTTGTGTAGTTTTTTCACTAAATTTAATCTTTTATCGTCCTCTCAACATGGTTATACTTCCAAAAAGAGTACAGAGACTGCATTAATAGAGTTCCATAATACAATCGTAAGATCACTAGATAATAAACGGCAAGTCATGGGCTTATTTATTGATTTTTCTAAAGCTTTTGACTGTGTGGATCATGAACTTCTACTTCTTAAACTATCTAGATATGGAGTAAGAGGTGTACCGTTAAGTTTATTAGAGTCGTATTTATCAGATAGAAGACAAATTGTTCAAGTGAACAATAGTGTTAGCAGTGAACTAGAAGTTTCACAAGGGGTTCCCCAGGGCTCGATTTTGAGTCCATTTTTATTTTCAGTTTTTGCCAATGACTCAATTTCTTCTTTGAACGTTATTCCGGGAATGAACTCAACTTGTTATGCTGATGACAAGAATATTTTAATTATTGAAAATAATGCAGATACACTAACAATATCGACTGAGAGAACATACGATCAAGTTGTAATGTGGTCGGAAAAAATAATTTAAAATTAAACACCACTAAAACTACTGTGGTGTTATTTAATAATAATGGTCAATTTTTACAAGACCAGTTGTTTGAAAACACTAGTTTTCCTATTACAACTACGGACAACACTAAGATATTAGGAATAACTATAGACCATGGCATAACTTGGAATGTACATATTGACAACCTCTGTATTAAATTAAGAAAAAGCTGCTATAGTCTTAGATTTCTTGCCAATTATTGCAGTGAAAGCACACTTTTAACACTTTATCTTGCCAATTTTCACTCTCATTTGAAATATGGCATACTTAATTGGGGTACCTGTTCTACCAAGCAAAGGGTTTTTATTGTTCAAAAATATGCAATAAGAATTATTGAAAGCTGCGAATTCGCGATTCATGTAGGAAGTTTCTTAAGAGATTTAGAGTTCTTACACTAGCTGGAGTATATATTTTGGAAGCATGTGCGTATATTCATAAGAATAAGTCAATATACGTTGCCGAACGTGCTTCTCATAATTATAACACTAGGAATAAGGGTCAATTATTAATACCTAGGCACCGGACGATACTTTTTGAGAAGAATGTGGACTATATGGGATGTAAGTTCTATAATACTCTACCAGACACCATAAAGAATAGTGGCAATCTACACAATTTTAAGTGTGAAGTAAAACAATTTTTGTTGGACAAAAATTGCTACACAATAGAAGAGTTTCTAACATAATATTTTATTTTTGACTAAGACACCAAAAATTTGTTGTTTGGTAGATTCTTTTTTTTTATTTACTATTTGTTGAAAATTTATTTTATGTATATGTTTATTGTATACGATTTTATGACCTGTTTCACAATAAGTATTGTATAATTTCTTTGTACAATTTTTTTTTATTTGGTGAAATAAATTTTTTCTATTCTATTCTAAGCACCTAACCGGGGTTCGAACCTACGACCTCTGAGTTTTAAGCTGAATACCCTACCAACTGCGCAAATCAGCTCACATTCAGTCATATCGAATAGAAGGTTAAAGGCTACTTGGACGCATGCGTACATCAACTGCTAAATTTGACGTGGTGGGTGGAGCTGAGTTGAATGCTTAACTGCTCCTGTCTGAACCACCATGATTTTCAGCTTGCCATAAATTACTACCCAGAAACGAATACCGGCAAAGAACTCATCAGAAGTGTTCCATAGAAAGTTCGTCCTGCCACCACCCTGGTAAGAAAATCAGTACAGAAGATGGAATGGATCGGCGAAGTGAATAGCCCTATCTGGATACCGTAGTCAGTAACACAATAGCTTCAACAACATCAACCCAGAGCTCCCAGAAAAGAGAGTGTTAAATCAGATCAGATCGCCAAAATATATGGAAAAATGCGATTTGTTTCCGAGATAATTGAGGGGCTTCATTTCCATACTTGAAGCTCACTCTGCATGTATCTCCATTTGCATTGTGATAATAGTTGTCAGTTTTTTAATGGCCTTCAAACAATTAATAACAACTAGTTTATTGTGCAAATATTTAGTTTTTTGAATTCTAGTAGAGGTAAAATGTATAGAGCCGTTTATCGCACGTCCAAAAATGTTTCAATATACTTGGAAATTAACATTCGATCCACCTGTATTCAGTTATTGTTCAACCAGTGGACCTCGAAAACAGTAACCAATTAGTTGAGTACTTCGACCAATTAATTGATCAAACGAAATTAAGATTTTATTGTAATTTCTCAGGACATGTTCGGTTCATTTAAGTGATTGCCTTCTGTACTTTGTGAACGAGCATACAATATTCATTACAAATCCAGAAATTCATCGCATTTATCTAAAATTAAGTTATTTGTGAATGAACATTAGTTACCGAAAGATATTATTTCTTCAAAAAATAACCTCCATGTAGGGATATCTTCCCAAATTTCAGAGTTAAAAATTTGTAATATACCTAGCTGTACGGATTCCTTCATGTATTTTTACAGAAGGTAGGTTATAAAGATGTTTCCAGTTGATTGGTTTCTTGTTTAGAGAAGAGATAGAGTGGGTTTGATTTCTTTACTAACTCTCTTCATGATTGATCTAAGGATGTTTATGGAAATATAGGATTTTCACGATAAAAAGAGGATGATGCCATTTTAGTTACTTTCCTGCTCATCAGAATAAATATGAATCCACCAGCCGTAAATACAATCTATCCCCAACAAAGCTTCAAGACGTTGTCAGATCAACTGGTAAAATTCCCCAGTTTGTTTTGACGTTTATCCAATATTTTTTGGTTCTTTCAAATTCATTGTTTCACCAAGATTGAAAAAACAGTTATTTTCATAACTAATTATTTAGGCAAATCTGCAGTGTGTAGTTAATAGAATGCCGAAGCAGCTGAACAGTGAATGTCAAGGGATGGTTACATCTACAGCTATTTTGAACGAAAATGACGAACGGAAAAAAAAACGAGTGAGAAATATAACTTAACTGTTAGGAAACTAACCAAGAAATATGGTGTTGGAAAAAAAAGAATAGTGAAATTTAAAAAAAGAACAAAAATGTTCTTTTTCTGGGCCACAAATTCAAGAGAAGACACTGGAAGCTGCAAAATAATCATCAAATTGATTTTTGGAAAATTTTTGCTAGAGACACGTTTAAGTCTGTTTATGTTGTTTCTGCATACATCAATTAACAAGATGCTGGAAACTGGAAAATGAAACTAAATGAAATCTTGAAAGACTATTCTGCAGAAGATGTTTACGATACTGAAAGAACGGAATTATTTTATAGACCATCATCTGAAAAAAAAGGTAGAACGTGTCGCGGGACACACGGTAGGAACTTTAGTTCCTTTTAAGCAAAAAGTAGGTATGTAATACATTTGACGTTATAGATAAAGAATTCGCAAAGCCTCAGTGGCAGAGTAGTAAGCAAACCAGACTCTCACGCGGTAGATCCGGGTTCGATTCCCCGTGAGGAAATTTTTTTTTATTATTAATTTTATTTTTAAATAATTATTCTGCTTGATATTAATAACGACAACAGGTAGACGTTTGAAATATTTAGCAGAATATTCATTATTATAGATAATACGGTACCCTTCATGAGAGAGTCCGACTGACAAATTGGACATTCAAGAACTGTACGTTTACCACAAAATTAGTAGAAACATAAAATTGAATTGAAAAATGTTTAATTTGAAGTTATATTACAGTTTATAGAAATTTTTATTTTCTAGATTTTTTTTAAGGGTCGTAGAAAAAATATGCTGCTCGACTCGTGTGGATTGTCCATATCGCACTTAAACGATTAAGCACTTCGCCTACGGCGTCGTGCTCAAACTTCGACCTCGTGCGATATGGCCATCATATCCACACTAGTTGCACAAACTACAATTTCTTTCAAAATATGCCCTTTTACATTTAAAAACAACCTGCCAAATGTCAAATCAATTTATCAATCCATTTTAAAGTTAGCGAATTAAAACATTCAAGTTTTCAAAATTTCAACACCCTGTATTTCGAAAAGTAAATGTGCTAGGCTAGACCCCTTGATCGCGCAAAAAAAATTATGGAAATAATAGTAAAAATTTATCCGAACAAATTCAAGTAGATCACCAGCACTCCGAATACCAGCTTTGCATACAATTTCAATATAGCATCTGTGGTTCAGTGGTTAGAATGCTCGCATTGCACGCGGGCGGCCCGGGTTCGAATCCGTGTAGGAGCATATTATTATTATGAATCGCTGCTTCGTAAACGAGAGAGACTAAGGAGGCACAAGCACGCAATCAAGGCACATAACGAAGCAATGTAACATAACATTGCGTAACGTAACGCGTAACGGTCAGATCTTTTGCGTCGCGACCCCTGGTCGCTCAAACATAACCTGGCGTAAAGAACTGAAGTTCCAATATTTGCTCTGAAAAGTGACAACTGTGCTGTAGGAAAAGCTACTATTGAAAATACAAATAATAATAAACTCGGGACATCGGTTTTACGTCTTCTCCAAAAAACGACATGTCTATACTATACCCTGTGCTCAGTGGTATAATGCCTACGAGGTGTGATATGCTACTTACCCCAGTAGTCTGAAGTGTTCAGCTGCAGGCTGTACGGGCGTTGCGACCGAGTTTCACTGGTGGTTACCCAAGCACTGACGCTACTCCACCGTAATGATCAGAGGCGTTCCACTGCAGTACTGGGCCAACGCCTTTCCAATTTCTTGGAAAACATCCCAAAGCGCCCTCTAATGTACACATTACCTATTAAATCACGTTAAGTACATAATCTTTACATTGGTGGGAAAGAACTGCTTCTCAGACCAGAAGACCAGATCTGCATAGATCGATTGGACAGAACCAAAAATACAGGCGTTTATTCAAAACAATACCCCTTCCCCAATTATTTGAAATGACGAAATAAAATTTCAATTATTGTACCTATTTGAAACACCCACTAATCGGAGAAATTTTGTGAATGGTGAATTTTTATCGATGCCACTTTCTTAATAGAAAATTTCTAGATGAAGGGTTGAGAGCATATCCATTCAGACACTCGGTAGATTATATTACCACTCTGTTAAATATTAACACAAAAAAGATGCTACAGGCGATCACTTCAATTCAATGTTCCAAAACGTATCCAAACATCTCATTCCGGAGTAAATAAGAATATTGCCGATTTAAACGAAGCTTGAAGAAAAGTTGCCAAGCGAGTAGTTGAAATTAATGTGTATCCTCAGAGCACACAGTTCTATATCTCCCACGTTCGTCGTTGCAGATAATAAAGCAAACGCGAGTGAGTATGTTAAATGTTAGGTTTGCATAAAACTCATCACGACATTTATGGACGGTTCAATTCGTATTCGCTGGCGGCTTTATTCATATAATACGACTTACATTTTAATATTTCCAGTTCAACTTGTACGGTAACGATATTTTCATTCTTATGTTTAAAACTCAGAGCTGTTTTACACGGTACAATATTTCAGCCTAAATTTAATACAAGTGGTTGTGCGCACATTTTCAGTCAACTTGCATGCAAGAAATTGGAACATGTTCTATTTTCTTGTATACTGTAACGTTTTTATTCTCTAATATCTTGCCCCGTTGAATAAATTGATTATCTACGAATAATTTATATCTAAGTACGAACCTGTCGTAATATTTTTCCTTGGAAGGTTAGGACAAATGTTTCGTATTCGGTAATTCCGATAGCCAATAAAACTTAATAGAAGTATTTCGAGAAAGGATTATGGTCCCATGCACCATAACCCCAATTTCCGGCTTTCAAAAGTAGTTTATATCGGCTATAGATATTTTATAAATTTTTTGCGCGATCATTCTTTTTTGTTTATTTACAGCATCGGTTGTCAGGTCAGTAGGTTGTGTTTACTGGTTTCTAAGTCTAACACGTCGGTAAGTGATTTCCTTACCGTTCAGACGTCGGTAAGTAGGACGTAGCTAGCCCTACATACATTTAAGTGGTCTTAAATAATATATTACTTCATTCATTACACAAAAGAAACAAAAAAATAAGAAGATTGATATTTTTTAATGAACAGAATCGAACAGAACAATATAAAAAGTAATAAATAGCATGAAAAAAATTTCACCAAAATGCAAATTATATTATATTTCAAACTGATCGAGAAGTATAAATGTCACTTTTGACATTTCGTTCATTTCGAAGAAATTTGAATTATTTTATTCGAAATTCGAATATTTCAATACGATCGCGCAAAAAATGGTATAAGCATTTGGAACGTTAAGGGTAATACCGGTCTCCAGCAAAATTGGAGGCTTCGCTACGCTCAGCCTCTAAACATTGCTGTCGACCGGTAAACAAACCTTACCGTTCTTGATACTTAATATACTATAACAATAGGTTTTTCCCCAGAGTCTCAATAAACGTCTTAACATAATAAAAGTTATGACAGCAATCGCTTTTTGTGGGTATTCCCCAGGATTTTAGTTCTTGTGATTTTTTTTCGTGGGGAAAGGAATTCTAAAGGTTACCTCCAGCCGAATCTCGTCAGAGAGAAAAATTCACCGTTAAATCTGCGTACAGTCTGCGTCGAGTCTGCGTCAAGTCTGCGTTAAGTGATGAGTAAAGACAGTCTGCGTTTAGTCTGCATTAAGTGTGCGTTAAGTGATGAGGAAGATTGGTCGAATCTTCTGAGTTCACCCAAAATTTATCGTACCGTCCTTCCGTATCGTTTATATTTTTAGTTTTCCGCTGATTATTGTGATAGTTTCGTAACGTTAGCAACGTCCGAGAATCGTATCCACCGTATCATCTGTACATATTTACCGTTTAGGAACTATTCCTGTTCAATGTTTCCGGAGTTTTAGTTTGATGTTCCGAGATTCGTATACCGCCTTATTGTGAAATACCGAGTGTTGGTGATTTGTTTTTATCACGAAGTGCGAATTGATCACGCATCTACTTGTAGCAAGTATTCTCTTACCGTTAAATCCGCCGAACCAACAAAAACCACGCCTTCCGGTGTTAATCTTCATTGTTACGTGTCCATTGAAGTTGGTTACTTGGAAAGGATTGTGGTGATTCACCCAGAACTTCCGGATACAGGTATCTTGCCAATTAATTTTGAATTTCGTCAACCTGCAAACTTCCCCGCACCAATTGCGGAGGAGTTATCACGCCTTTTTCTTAAGCCGTATAATAATGATAATTTTTTACTGGATATAGTAACCAATCAAATTACTCAATTTCAAGTCATGTGTCAAATTTCATCCAATCACCGCTGTATTACAGCGATAATACCCAACATGTGGTGCTTTCAGTTTGGTGTTTACTTTTTATTAAACATTTATTAAACGTCAAACTGACAACTGGATTAAAAATGTCGCGAAGATAATTTACCAATTGTACTTTTCACAACTGTAGTTTTAAATAAAAATGAATACTATTTGATTAAAATTGATAAAGTTTGTATTGAAAATTATTGAACATCAGATTGGCAATCAATTTTTTGAAGGCTACAACGTAAAAAATTATCTTATCGAATCCTCCTCGGGTCTTGATAAATACTCAAAATTTTGTCGTAGATAATCCTTCAAGCGTGTTGCTCAAAGATAATAGCCAACACGCTTTCAGCATTCTCTATGACAAAATTATCTCGGTATTATTAAGACCCTAGAAGTATTACCACTGACAATACCGCGTCTGAACTATTAAATTATAATATCTAGTTTTTTGGTAACATTATCATTGTTTTAAATAATATCTATGTTCTATGCCGGTTTTATAGTAATTTTATAGTAATTAAGAAATTCGGTGTGCATACTTCTCCTATGGGAAAATTATTTTCCGTCCTGTTGCCTTCGATTGTACTTCTCATAGTATATGTTTTTTTAGTTTGATTATAATACAAGTTTTCTCGAATCAAACGGAGAATTATTTACATAATTTTCATAACTCCGATAATTTTTTTTTATAGAGAAAATAATTATCGTTATTTTGTTCATACCTGTTTTTTTGAACATAAACGGAAAATTACTCCACCAGTATTGAAATTTAGGTTTTTGTTTTATTTGCAACCTCATGCAGCAACATTCATTTGCTTTAATTTTATATTTGTGCCTAACCACATTATCGTCAAAATAGTTTGTTCACTGCAAATCATGACTATATCTCGAACAATTACTGAATGTAGTGTTGAGTGATAATTTTTTGTTTACATATATATAATATATATATATATATATCGATAATATCTCGAGGTGTGTACGTAGTCGTTTTATGTAGGCAAGGCACAAATACAACCCAGGACATTTTAGTTTTTGTGTAGAATTGCGTGTAAGGCCTTGGACCTTAATTTGTTACTCTTTCTCTATAGCTCTATAGCATAAGTTTTTTATTGTTTCAACCACTGACGCTAGTCAAAATATAATCAGTTTAATCAGTTGATTAAACTGGTTACCATAATGAACGCGTTTTAGTGGGTACATCCCTACCCTCCACAGACACCTCACCTCTGAAGACGCCATATGTGATTCTTCGCTTTAAGAAAAGCAATTTCTGGCGCCCTTCAATATATCACTTGTTCAATTAACTCCTAGCAAATATATCCACGACCCGAAGCTCTCCAAACAAACCCACGAGTGCCGTCTGCGTGCGTCCAATTGTTTATCGTCCCTATCGTCTCGATTCAGCACCATTTTTTCTGTCCTTCAAGTAAACTCTGTACCGAACAGTTGTGACGTAACAATATAATCATACTGAACATGTGCAGTAGTTGCCTAAATCGGATTTCAAGGTTATGTACGGCTAGCCTCAAATATAAATAAAAGTGCTTCCATTTCGTGGCGTGCCTTTGAGTTGAATGAGAACTCAAAATATGTCATGGTCCCAGGAGCAAGTGAAATTGCTAATTGAATTGTACAAGTAAATTGATATACAGAGAATTTCAATGGAAACTATACACCCCACATAATTCCACATAATGTCACTTTTATAAAAACATGGGAAAACACGTGAAAAACTGTACTAAAATTTACTCTTCACTGTTCATCGATGGGCTAGATTGCTAGATTACTTGTAGCCATCTCCTAAACTGAAATGCTGAAGAAGTCAAAAATTTTTCTATAAATTTTTGTTGATGCTCCAGTTTCCGAATTCATAATCCAATTCTACTTCACTATTACGTCTGCTGGCTGTGATAAAATTTTTCTGAAAAAGTAATCTACATAAATATTTTATTCAGAAAGAGCCTCATGAAAAGTGAATCGATACACGGCTATGAATTCGTAAATACACTGGAACCGAGTCTAACAAATAACGTTTGAGAATTTGTTGTTTGCATAGTATTTTCCTCTGGCCTGTGTCTATAGAACTGGCTCTACGGTTGCCAAGTTGAGTGTAACAAACATAATCCTTTTACTCATTTCAAGTTCACAGCAGGTATTCTCTCACTGAATGTTTTTTTTTATATAGAAAACGTTGTGGAGAAAAAAACACCAGCAGTTTCACCCGTAAGCGTAAGATAGTTTGTTTTTGAGCAAATAAAGTGATTACTCTCGCAATGTTTGTATCAGAAAATGATCAAGTTTCTACGTTGCAGTGTTGAAAAGGAAATGAACGAATATTTTTATTGGACGATGGAATGAAACTATTTTTTAGGCGTTTCGCTAACACAGTAGCTTTCTCAAACGAGATATGGTATTTCACTTATTTCAAATATAATGAAGATTTAATCAAATCTGTGGAATATTTTGGAACTGAAGACACAATATGGTGTAGTTTTTTTGGGATTTCGACAGATTTGGACTTATTACTGTTTTTATTGTACGGCAGATACATTTTCCAAAAAATTACAGCTAATGAGATAAAAGATGTTCGTTCATGAGAACATTTGCTTTTGAAAACTTTTTATTATCCAAAAAAGATCATGTCGATAGCTCACTTCATTTAGATAGTATGGCGCTGAATGTACGAAAAAATATGTATTCAATAAGAACTTAAACAATTTTTTTTTTATAAAAAAGAGAGGTCGTAATTTTCCTATGTGTATAAAAGTATCTAATAGATCAGGTTGGATCTCATGAAAAATGACACAATTCTATAATAGGTGTCTTCTGCTACAAGCAAGGTTAAAATAATGCAATTTACACATTTTTACAAATATATTGTGGAGTCATTTAAAAACAGTTAGTTTCATTTAAAACCATATGATTAAGTTCTACTGAAATATGTGACGAACACAATACCTTTCCTCACCTTAACCCTATAACTTTCTAATTAGAAAGTGGTAAACTAAGAACGGCCCAACTATAGTACTTTTTATGAAAGTTATGCCTCACTCCCTTCGTTAACGAACTATTATAGGCATATGAAGCTGTTGGAAATGAAAATGGGTTCCAGTTTATAATTATCAAGTTATCAAAGTTGAAGGCTTATTATAGGGATAATAAAAAATGAGACATTGAGTAACGTTCACGATTAATCAATTTCGAAATTAAAAAAGGTCTCATACCAAAGATTACAGAATAAAAATATAAGATGTTTCACTCCAGGGCGGTTTGATTCAAGTTGCTGTCCCAAACGGACGCCGCTCTCATAAATTATGTTTACGATTCGCTTTTGTTGTCAATAACGAGACCGGTAAATACCAGATAAGTTCGAAAAGCTTATTTTATTTTAAGCTATACAGGGGTAATTAGAGACATATATTTTTAAATTAATAGGATTCTTTATCACAAAGGTTTATTTTCAAATGTTAATTATTTCGAAAAATGTTCGGGATATGAATTTGAAAAGGTAAGTAGAAAATGAACTTGAATTTTTATAATGAATCAATTCACAGTTTTTATCCAGCATCTTAGTAATTTTGTGATACTTATTGATAATCTAGCAGATATTTATCACAAATTCAATTAAATATACTCATTAGCCACCAGAATAATAGGGCCACTAAATCTCAAATTTTGATCTTTAAATAACGCGTTTTATTTGGATTGACAAGGTTGAAGCAGTAAAAAGAGAAGCAGCTACAGGATACCTTCATTAAAATTTTTTATAAATGTTGTGAAATTCTAAGTTTGGAGTTTGGTTTATGTGTTAAATTTAATCTATTGTCTTTCAAATCTTCCAATATACATTTGAGAGTAAAATATATACGGACTCTGGTATAGAGACTAGCATAATATTTGAAAGAAAATTGATTACATGGATGATGAAAAGAAAATTTAGTAAATTCGTTCAAAAGGAACTAACCAATTCCATTTTGGTTAGTTATAGAATTGAATGTTTGTGTTTTCTTGCTTAATGTACTTGTTTATATAATATATTACAAAATATTCAGTGTTTAAGCTTTGCTATTAAACAGAAAAATATTAATATGACTTTTTGCTCATTTCAACAATTAATTAATGAATTTAAAGAATCTATACAACATAAATATAAAACACGAACAACCAATAAACACCGTTCTAAAATAACATCGCTCGACGGGCGACGTCCCGTATAATATGCCAAATTAAATGCAAGTAAGTACGTAGCGACGTACTGTACCATCCAAGTTACCAGACAGTCACCGGTGGCATCGGTGCTTTACGCGATAAATTCGAACGAGTGAAACATCTTATATTTTTATTCTGTAATCTTTGCTCATACAGAAGTTGTTTATTTGAAATTATGGAGTTATATGAATGTTAATTAGTTTAATATTTTATATAATTGATGACTGTAGGTAATGTAAGTCATATTTTATTCCGGCTGAAACTATCTATGAATTTCAGCCGGGTTTAAATGACTGAAACTTGACATTTTTTT
>CAJUYH010004858.1:0-25441 GCA_910591685.1 Galerucella tenella | reverse complement strand
ATATATATATATATATATATATATATATTTAAATATGTATGTATGTCGGCGAAAAAGCATATAACAGCCAGAGTGAGGAGAGGCCTTCGACCCTGCTTCGACCTTGAATTCCTTCAGCACAAGACTCAGAGAAAAGGACAATCACTGCCGAAAAAAAAAAACAGCAAAAATATTTATTATGTATTTATATATGTAAAAGAAAAATAATACAAAGTAAAATAAAAATGAATCAACATGTAATATAAAACACATTCTATCAAGTTCTTTCATCTTGTTGTTTGCATTCAACAAGCGATCAAATATATAAATATAATAATATAACGAAGATGGGTAGGTTCACGTGTATATATATATATATATATATACATATGTGTGCAAGGAACCTTTATCCAACTCAGATTTCGTGGAAATACGCACAAGAGTGAGGCTTTATGGCAGATCGATGAGTGGTGCTAATTTAACGAGGTATAAATAAAGACTGCAGCAACCGACGGGGTAGGTTTATGCGTCAGTATGTGTGTGACCGCGTTGGTATGCGGCGACGCGATGCGACAACTCTCTTACTATATATATACACACACACATATATATAGTGAGTGTTGTGTATTCGGGCGACTCATGCGGGCTCTCACACACATGTTTCGATTGGCCCACGGAATATATAGAGAAATGCATGAGCGAGTGAGTAAGGTGTGACATAAAGCGAAACAGCAAAATAAGAGAATAAAAAGGGAGAACATAAGAAAAGCAAGAGAGGAGTCATCAGAGAGGGTGAAGACGCGCGCGCGGTGTTTGGTCGTTTCGAAATGACAAGTTCATTTTATTAAGACGCTTTCAGCCACATTATAGTTCTCTCGCGTGTGTTATTCGCGTAGTCTCATACGGACCCCTCTATTCACATCTCCAACTTGTACATACACGGCCATTATGGGGTAAACGTGAAACGCTCGTCGTAGCCGTCGTTTTCGTAAGATCCCACTGATCCGCTTGCCACAGTCATTCGAATATAAGCGTTGATGCACACACACAAATATATATATATATATATATATACATACGAATAAGAGACATAGACGCCGAGTGTGAACGGATATGTCGCCTTCTTTGATGTCTCCGTCTCTCTATACCACCTTCTTCTATATATATACTATATACATGTATACTTCATCCCGTGGCCGACCCCTTTTTTTTGTCCGCTCTCTATCCACAGCGCCGCGTGTGTGCGCCTGACGTTCTCCTTTATATATCGTGCGAGCATATATATATATATATATAGGCTTTTGTGAACTGTGTGTCTTCCACGCATGGCTATTTCTTCTCCTCTGTACACTTTCTTCATAATATCTCTATATACTCGCTGGTCTTAGTCCCCATGTGTGCGTTTCACTCTCATCGTAACAGACATGATGACGTTTATTCATCAGCATTTTGCTGTGCACGCGCTGTCGTGCGCTCACATGTTGAGAATAATCGTAGTATAAGAAATATATATATATATATATATATATATATGGACGTGTATATGTGCGATGATAATTTTTAACGAGTGACTGATGAAAGGCGTCGAAAATTTTTAGTTAAATCCAGTAAATTAAATACATATATGATATATATTTTTATATATTGTCAAATACATACCGTACTATTTTTATTTGAATATTTTACATTCACACTTTTTTGTTGTTCATTTATATATATATATATGTATATAATTTTTTTGCTGGTATTTTTTTCAAATTTATATCGAGTCACATGTCGAAATGGTTCGCCACAACTGCTTAAAAAAAAAATAAAACCGAAGAAAAATAATAGTTTTTTTATTTTTATTTTGAAATATATGTATAATACATACACACATCGTGTGTTGAACGAGACGCGCCAGTGGACACTTTTTATACGTTTGCCCATTTGCCATTATCATCGCGTATACGCGGGT
Organism: Galerucella tenella; assembly: GCA_910591685.1. Lineage (NCBI taxonomy): Eukaryota > Metazoa > Arthropoda > Insecta > Coleoptera > Chrysomelidae > Galerucella > Galerucella tenella. Next base: position 23,505 of record CAJUYH010004858.1, on the reverse strand, counting down.
AACCAGGAAGATTTAGTGGATATTTGTTCTCGACCCATACGACCTACATTCTATATAAGTGTCAGCGGACAATCTTCGGTATTTACGAGTCTCCCGCTTGGCACAATCCCCGCGGGCTTCACTTCACGCTATATAACGATATATAGTAGAGAGAATGAGCGAAAAAGTAGGTACATGTTATGTGTAGAAGCTCGTTGACTTCCTAATATATAAGCAGTTCGTCGACCTATCTTTTTTTCCGTTTTTTTCGTTCGCCTTCTCCACTTTATCTGTATACATATGCCGCACGTGTGTAAAACGACAGCACCTTTTATGATCGTTGATATTAATTAATAATTATTAAATCAGCAATTTATCATGTGCAATGGGCCATTTGTAACTTAACTACCACCTTCTGAATATCACATTTGATTACAATGGAGTTTGTAATTCTCGTGTATACATATATGCATATATAAAAGCAGGAATTGCGCGCAGTGGAAAGGCCCCTCTTGTGTGACCCATATGGCTATATGTCGACCGCATGCGAGAGAGGCGACGCCGAACGTTGAAGGACCAGGGTGTGCGTGGGGCAAAGGGAGAACGCGAATGAATAATAATCAAGGTAGGGAGAGATCGGATCCGCACGCGCGGTATGGCTTCATTAGCGAGGGAGAACGCCATGCTTTTGCAAGCAGAGCTCTCCTGTGTGATCTTTCGGGCCAATCGATGGGACATATATATATATATATATATATATAAAAGGGTAGAGAAGTTCTTTTTCAAAAAGAGAAAAAAAAATTAGGAAGACGCGAAAATAAATAAATGAATAAATTAGGGTGAATGATACTAATAAATAACACTATAATCATATAGTATAACTGGCGTGATAAATAAAAAAAAAATGTTACAAATGTCTGAAGCAATTTATAATATTCCAATATATATGTAATATATATAATACGGAATAGACCTACGAAAATGTTTTACTGTCGACACCTACTTTCCAGACACACTCGCCCAAGATCGAAATATAATTTTCATATATAACACGCGGTCACGCGAGAACAAGAGGGAGAGACAGAGAGAGACCACATTCGCTCTCCTTAGTCAAGTGTTCACGCGGTTGTAAGTTAAGTCGCGCCAGCTGAAGTCAATACATATATATATATATATATATATATATTTAATATATACCCTATACGAAAGAACTTCCTTTACGATTTTTACAATGGCAAACACCACTCACGATGAACGATCTAATGTTTTTATTCTTTCGCGCGGCAGTTTTCCAAGATGAGCGCAAAATCTGTATACGTATTGCGCTTAAAACCGGTTTCCACATGTACATAGTAACATATATACACTATCCTCCTTATATACATACAACTATACAAAGTGGATGAGAGAGTCTACCGACATTTTGTCCGATGCTTTCATCGCGCATGGCAAAACGCGTAAATAGCGCCGTTGCATACGAAAAACGCCTATACACCCATGTTCCTCCTCATTCTCTCCTCACATTTTATCTATATCCATAGCTTTACGTTTAAACATACTGTACACTCTCTCTCTCTCTCTCCTTGTTCATCTTTGTTAGAAACGGAATATACGATACTTCACTATATATAGATATATATAAAAGCGTAAAGCCATCGTGTGCGTGACACTTTAACTCTGCGGGCGTGCACAGTGTATGCAGGTGTGGGCGTGATCACCTGCTCCGAGGACGAGACTGAAGCATGTACGCTTCTCCTCGACCTCATCGATATATATATATATTATATACTCTTTCGCTGCTTGAATTCTCTCAACTCGTTGCACATTCCGTCGCTATTTCACATTGCGCCTGCAACCTACATATACATGTATATATATTTGAACATTATTATAACCATATATATATATATATGGTATATTCTTATGTATTTTATTAGCTTTTATTGCCATTATGTCTTCGTTCTCATAGTATATACCGCCGCGTGCGATGAAAAGCATCCGGTTGATGTAGAGTGCACACGGCTACATATACGCTCCTACCGGCGACGAACATTACCGATCGTCTAATTAACAGGCAGGCGGCAACAGCGGCAGGATAATCAACAGCACCGTCGTCCTGTGTGTATATATATATATATATATATGTATATATATATATATATATATATATATATATATATATCTATGTGTACATAAACGACAAACTTTTATATATATATATATATACACGAGAGGACAACAGCGAGATTTGCCGCTGCTCTTGCAAAATGTATTTATCGTCTGCACATAGTTTGCCCATTGTCTGTGTGATGTTTGCATATTTATTTTTCGTATATATATATATACATATTTATCTCATAAATTTACATATCTTTATAAACTATATGGAGGGTCGGCTCGAATAACGATCATAGTCTATTTGTAGCGAATAATAAAATAATAACGCCGTCTTTTAGCTTGTGAAAAGTATAATTCAACTATTATTTACTGTGGCAATGAATGTTTTCACAGTCCTCGAGGAAACAACGTTCAAAGATGTCGTATCTCAGCGTTATCTAAATACATTATGATTTGAAAATTAAAATGTGAATACTGACAAAGCAGAAATATTGGAGTATGATTGTTATTCAGGACGATCCTTCATATATATATTGTTTATAAAGATAATTTGGCGGAGGATACACGTTATAGCATACGTATTCACTGGCTTTTTAATTTTTTTTTTTTTTGATTTGGCGCGTAGAGACACGCGCAATTATTCAGTATTCGCTGGGGTTCCGCGCACGTCTAGCGGTCCTGTCGCTCGTGTCCATATGTATAGTTCACATGTATATATACGCATAGATACACGGTGTTGCACACACATCTTGTCTGATATACGCTCGTGTATATACATACATACATATATATATATATATATATATACATGCAACGAACATATAAGAGAGCGAAGAAACGACAACGAGGGAGAGACGACGCGCGCTCGCGCACATATTGGCGGCCGTGACTCCTGCCAGGAAAGATCTCGCATCGATGGATCATTGACCCCAACGATGGGATTATACGTATGCGGATTATCCCGTACATTGCCGATTCTATGATTCATGCGCACAGTTGGGGTCGTGCAAAAATATACAAAGGTCCCATAGCCAATCAATATATACATATATATGCATATATGTATATGTTTAAATAAAGAACGCATTTATACTCATAACAAAACACATTGATATAAGTGGATAAATGTATAATTCATAGCATATAGTTATTGTGTGATAATTGAAGTGATATATATTTAAATATCTTTAACATTTAATGTTGTACAATGTACATATAGGGCATATGTACAGACAGTATACATATGTCTATGGTAAATACGTTAACGAGAATGTGGTGTTGTGACGCGAGAGGACAATGTCAGATAGCTATCCAAATTATTAGTACACCATGCGTGGATAGCTATCCCAGGATGGTGTATAGTTCAAAGGGCTTGCACCTGCATTGACGCGATGGCTCTCGTCAGTGGCTGCAATAATAGCACGTGAGATGTGCACATATATATATATATATATGTACGTGTGTGTACGTGTGTGTACATATCTACATATGTACATATGTCGTATATGAAATCAGCTTAGCAGTTTGAGACAGGGACCTGTCCATCCACCAGGCAACTATACTTTGATGTACTGTCAGAGAGACATCGTAAACGCATTAGTTCACTTATGCTACATGCATACATACATATACATATATATAACTATTGATTGTCGTATGTGTGGTCACACCACCCTATTTCTCTCGCACACTGCTTCCCTTCCTCTCATCTCTGCACCTCGTCGACTATCCATTACTTACGAACAGTGTCACGTTATACAATGGCGCATCGATATTTTACAGATGACGTTAATATTCATACGTATTCATAAACATTTGTATATGACATAAAATCATTTAATTATTTCTGCAATAATTATTACGGATGGGATTATATTTATATATATATATATATATATAAACGCTATTATTTAAATTAAAATGGAATGATAAAATTAAAATGTTGATCGTTGCGAATTGGCCCGTAGGGGTATAAATACAGATACAGTAAAAAAGTAATATAACTAAATAAAAATAGATGAAGTAAAAGGTAGATATAAATATAAAGCGTATAAGGAGCACTGAGGGAGCTCTCACTCTCTCTCTTCATGTTCCACAGGTGGTCCCATTTCGCCAACGATCCTTCAAGCTATATACATATATATATATATATATATATATATATATAAATGTCTGCGTTGTCCTCTCTATCCTGTTAGATATTATCCTCGAGAAAACGGTTTGGATCGATCCAAACATATACATATGCATTTATATACAGTGCCGTTGAAAGTATAATGTTTATAATTCACGTATTTTTCATTGAAGCAAAATAAAAATTTATACATACATACACTGTATATTTAAATGTTCATCATGAAGTAGCATCAACAGTAGTCCTACCGTCTAATATGATAGTATAAACCAGGAGACACTGACGGATCATTGTAATTAATAAAATGTTTCCCTGCTTATTGTCGTGGGCTACTTGGTTATGCTACCCTTTTCACAGTGAACGCGCATACTCATATACAAACAAACAAACAAGCAAACAAACAAATATATATATATATATACATATGTTGATGGGATTGCGGTAAGAATATAGTTATAGGGATGTGTGCGGTGGGATTCCACCGCAACTATATACACACATACAAATATGCCCGCCCGCGTTTTCAATGGACGCGTATTAATTGAACTGGCCTCGAGCGTTGGCACTAGTGGATGTCCTCGTGTCGAGTTTCCACCACGGCGATTGTTCCTGGGTCCAACAAACATATATATATATATATATATATGTATGTATGTATGTATGTATTCTCTCTTTCAGAGTCTTTCAACTGGGTAGACACAACTGATAACGAACCATATACTTATAGCTAGCAATGTGTACATATATATATATATATATATATATATATAAATACCAACGTATAAATATATATGTGAATGCTACGTCGCTCTTGGGGGGACCTCCAGGTAGTTCACGGAGATTTAACCTATCATATGGATATATGTGTCCGTCTATTATCATCAGAATAGATCTCGCTGACTCTTTCAGTAATTTCTCTATTTTTTCTTATTTTTTATTATTATTATTATTTTTTTTTCGTATGGTTATGTATATTTATATGTATATACACACGCGCCACCATTATATATTGCCCCACATGTTGCAGTAGTTGTATGAAGGTACGGATCAATTTGAAAATAGAGGTCAGAATGCTCCACTTGGATCTCATTCATTTCCAGGTTAAAATAACAATAGGAGTGACAGTAAAGCCAACATATTCATAGCCAACGGCAAAAGATTCTTGTTATTCTTTCGTTTTTGCTTTTTTTTTTTTCTTTACTCTCTTCTATTGTTTTTTTTTCTTTCTTTTTTTTTTTTCAGTGATATTTTCCTTCTCATCTTATACCCCGTTGAATTTTTATCCGCGGCTGGTTGGCTTCTCATATACTAATGGACAAGCCACTCGACTGGCCTAAAAGCCCGGATATACATTGTGTATACAATGGTAAAGTACACGACGACGTGGGTCGACAGCGTATCTTGTCGTGTGTCTGATTATATATGTGTATGGTGTATGTATTGGGTGGGTGAAAGTTGGTGGAGCCACCGCACGCTGATGAAATCGAGACTTATATTCTACAAGTATTATAAATACAACATAGACAGGGCGGTATCGATAGAGATGTTTTTTTTTTTTTTTTTTTTTTTGTTATTCTCAATACAATACATGCATATACATGTATAGTTTTAACACAGTAAAAGGATTCATTGTGTGATAAATTTTCATATACACATAGTCATGAAGTATGAGAGAAAAGGCGTGAGCTATATTAAAACAACAACATTTAACATCGAATCAATACCATATACGTATATAAACACTTGTAAATGTATATTATTAACAGAATGATTCGTCATTGTATAATTTATTCGATATACAATATATATTTGCTCAATATAATATATCTGTATAGATTTCATATAATTACACACATATATATATATATGTGCAGCGTATAATGAACAGATGTTTCAGTTAAGATCATTGCACTGTGGCAAAGACAAATTTCCAACAGAGTCGCTCCGAAGACTTTTCCAAATGGCAACGTGGTCTACTGTGTGGCATACACATCTCTTTCTCGCAACGGAAACTTGGAGTCTCGTGCCAACCGAAGCGAATCCCCACGAGAGTCAAATGAGAAAAACAAAACAATAATAATAATTATTATTATTATAAGAAAAAGAGAGTATATAAAGAGCGTATGAGTAAAGGAGATATAGAGGTAGGTGTACATAGTGCGCGCGCGGTAAAACGAAAAGATTTTCGCGACGCGTGCGAGGCTGAATATAGATCAAAGATGTGATTTATTTTACGATCACTGGTTGTGCGCGTGTACGTGGTCTTTTGGCCGCTTCGTTTCATATATATTCTCTATACCGCTGTCACTCGGGCCTCTCTATATACCGTCACCATTTTTCCACCGTATTCTATTATACACTTTGGCTCATGGATATATCTTTACTTGGTCTACATTGTTTACGAATGTGAGTATAAAATTGGGTATGGTGGAGAGAAAAAAAAAAAAAAACGTTATTGGTATTATATACAACATTTATTAGAATACTCTTGTTTTTGGAGAGCTGTTGAATTTTCCTCATTCGCGTCATGATGTCCACGAATGCAGACACGCGCTTGTGCGGTTTTTGTGGCTCTGATATGTTGTGAATAATAATATTGGCGAGTTTATTCACCATGCTGGTCGGCTTATATCCTATATAGTAGGCGTAAAGAATATATATTTGAAGCAGAATAGAGTGAAAGAGGGCAGATGGAATGTATGCGAGAGTGAGAAAGCGAGACAAAAGGGCAAAAGTGGTATTGGCGGCGATGCTGGTCGAGCGATTCGTTTTCGAGTTTGGGATTCGGGAATTGGTTATGAATAATGCAAACAGCTCTCTCTCTTTCTCTCTCTGTTCAGCGCTTACCAGGCGGGATCTGAAGTCGAAGGCTGTTATATACCGTTGGACCGTGTGCGAGGACACTGCGGAAGGTTCCGGGTATATATATATATATATCTATATAAAATGTACTGAGATGTACTGCCTCGTCGATGCGATTCGTCCCGATAGCGATTTTCCACGACACGATATTGTCATTTTGTAGGCACGAGGCCTATTACTTTCGTAAAAAAATTCAATATCGATATTATGTATACCTATTTATATACGTATTATTATATATAATATGTTTAATGTATATAGACATATATATCTACAATATAGAATGCGTGGTGGATGGTGATGGAGAAAAGGAATAGATGAAGTAAAAGGTATTTGTATTATGATTTAGTGACGATGTCATTGTATAACGGAGCGGATGCTTTCCCTTTGCGACGACACTAGCGAATACATAGTTTGACTCTTGCAATGTCAGTGTACTTTTATTTATTTTTTCGCCATGTTCTATGGTCTTCTCGTTTCTCGAGCGCGCGCGCGCGCAAGCGTTCTCGTGCCCACGCGAGCCGGTCCAAGTGGAACGCGCACTTCGAGTTCCATGTATACATCGTCTGGGATCGCTGTAGCACCCGAACGATTTACGTTTGTATATGCATGTATCGCTAGTAGTGACAGGGATCACAACTTGCCGAGCATATATTTATATATATGTATATATAATATGTTTATATGAATAAATATATACGTGTGTATACATCGGACTTGGTGGAATTCACAATGTTACATTGGATGATTAGGATGAGGGATGATGCGCTTTCTTGGATAACATATGAGAAGAAACGAGTCGTGAATGAGAAAGAGATGAGAAGAGAGAGGGAGAGAGGAAGAGACGAGTCTGGAAAGTGACTCCTTATCGGATGTATATATACTTGGGACGCAACCATAGAGGCCAGTTTGTTTTGCCAGCCGACAGAAAAAGTCACGTCTGCGCTCTCATCTCACTGCATGCCCTTCAAAGGCATCGATGCCCTCCCACCTGACACTCATATAGTGTCGAGAATAACGAATAACATGTGTATATTATATATATATATATTAAATATATGTAGGAAGAATGAGTAAGAATGGACGGTTGGGTGGTGCTGATGCGCCAAGGCGAGAGACATCGATCAAAATGTTCGCTAATTTTGAATAGAAGCTCATTTAGCCTGGCGAGGTCATTCAAAATATAACGATGGAGAGACGGACTATGGCCTCAGGCGTTGTTCACGCCATTATATTTATTGGCACAGCAACTCGTAACACCATCTTCAATTTGTATATATATATATATATATATGTATATTGTTTTTTTTTTCTATTTCAATTTGAATTATATTATTTATTCAACATCAACATCAGAATATTAATTTCGATAAATGAATTCACGTTGAAATTAATGTGATATTTGTGCTCATATATACTTAATATTTCATGTTAAAAATTAAAATGGCACACACTATTATATATTTAAATATTTTGAAAAAAAAAAAATAATAATAATAAAATAAATAATAAATAAAAACGGGGGAAAAAAAAAAAACAAAAAGAGTCCAGGAATACTTTACTCTTATTTCTTCCTGTCTCCTCATTTTTCTACATATCATGAACCCTCTTTGCTCGTTGGTATTTTTTCATTAGTACGAGGCTTTTTCGGACGCTGTCAAGGGTCAAATCGATTTCGCCTGAAATTGAAGATAAAGTTTATGGGTTTGTAGGGAACCCGAGGTCGCGCCACGCACTTACAAGTCGTGTATATATATATTTATATAATACACACATACTAAATGTGCCCATGTGCTCGTGCGCGCGTAACGTTTCACCTTGACGGAGTTCTAGATGGGAGCGAATGCGGCGAGTGAGCCCCAGCAAACAAGAGTCAGAGTGTGCGAGCGCAGACCAAAGGAGACGCGAAGCCAAAGCAAAGCCAAATGCCCTCTCGTGTACTCTGAGAGAGTAGCTAGCTGGCGCATTTCACACGTGTCAATCGGACAAAGATTTACCGTCGTTCGTTCGTTCGTTCGTTCGTTCGTTCGTTCGTTCGTTCGTTCATTCGCTCGCTCGCTCATTCGTTCGATGTTCACGCGCACACGCCCGTGTATATAACATATACATACACGTGTACATACATCTCGTCTTTCTCTCAATTCCCTTCTCCCTTCGTAAATCAATCGAGAGAACCACGCGGCCTGCCACACAGTCAACTATACATCCCGCCACCACGCACACAAACACGCCATAGTGTGTAACATTAATACACATTTCTTCCGGAGTATGTAACAGTCTCCCAATCTGTAGAACAATCGAATAATCGAGAAAATTCATATATATATATATATATATTCTATATATAGATACCGCAGGAATTTTTATATACTGCTGACGCAATGAGTTATATATACATATACACATCTATTGGAATAGAATTGAGGTGGAATATTCACAGGATGACGTTGCGAAGAGATGGTGCGCGAGTTGAAGGCAAAACGCGCAAACGACCGTTGCCTTTTCTTATAGAATATTCGTCGACAAATGTCCATGACGGTGAATCATCGATTTCTCTCCCACATACCGAACAATCAAGAGTCGTTTGGCTGTACATGAATAAAACGCTCTTCACTTCTCTCTCTCTCTCTCTCTCTCTTCCCCTTTCTTTCATCTAGCGGATATCCGAGTCATTGAATTTTTTTTATTTCTTTTTGATTTTGATGTGCAGCTCGTTAACCGATTCGACGCCCTGTGTTGTCGACACTCAGCAAAGACGCGCACAGATTCCGTTAGGAATTTTCCTTCGCGTTCCCACAATGCAACTGTGAAGTCGTCGAGTCGACGATGCATGTATATATATATATATATATGTTTATAGGTATTTTATATATACATATATATATATATAGAGAGAGAGTGATCATGAGTGAGCGAAAGAGAAATAGAGAGAAAGACACGGGATAAACTTGGGGTTTTGGTGGCGAGCACTTACATCGATGCAACTCTATACCGCGCGCTATCGCAAAAGGCGGAAGTCTCTTGAGCGTCTCTCATCGTTTGACGACGTAAGCCACGGAAGAGGCGGAGTTGAGCCAAGAAAAAACATGTGGCCCCGCGTGATGATTCTTCTTTCTGTATATAGCAGTGGTGTATGCCATCACATCAAGAGGATACACTCGTTCGTGTGTAGTTAAAAGTTAAACGTTCATCCTCATCTTCAAATATTTTATGTATAATATTGGAGACTTATTAGTATGATCTTTGAGTGTGTAAAATTCAATATATATATATATATATATATATGAAAAAGATTATTGAATTATCTTTTATATTTATAAAAAACAGTTAAATGCAGCATATAACATGTATGCTTATATAATTATGTATGTAAATATTCATCAGATGACTCTTGAATTATTCATAGCTCGGAAATTATTGAATGCAATAACAACAAACTGGGGGAACTGTTATATTTTTAAATTTTTAATATCAACAGTGGCCTCCAATTGTTTATTCAAAATTAATTTTATTTGTATTATTATAATGATATTAAATTGCGGTGATACATCGAAGCAATTGGCGACATAGTATTTTCACAAAACAACAATGTATGATATATATATAGGGAGAGGTTGTAATATTGTTAAAACAATTAAATGAAACTCAAATCAAAATGCTGATGATGGTAAAACAATATTCCTATGGTGCACTAAACAAATATTATTCACTGTGAGGGAGACATGTTGGTATATCTCTTTTTTTTTCTTCTATCTTTTAGGAAGCATGTGATAAAGCATTTTTTCGCTTTTTATTTTCCTTTTTTCATTTCTTTTTCATCTTTCATTCTCTTTTTTTTCGCCCTTTTCTTCTCTTTTTTCACTTTTTTTTTTTTTTTTTAAATAGAACGTTGGCTTCATCGTTGCCGTTATCTCGGCAAAATAACGGCGAGGCGTTTTAACCAAGCCTGGACCACACGCGCCAACCGTCGCCGCTGGTGGGACACATGCATATATATATATATATTTATATATACATAGATAGAATATGTATATACTCACATTGCAACTCTCTTCTACTCTTGGCTTTTACCTATTCATGCCGAGGCTTTACAGCGTGTTAATGAAAAATACGGACGGCCAGGTGGTTCTCGCACTCGCTTATACCGGGTAGTTTCTATACTGCAAATCTTCGTTGTATAACGTAAAAAAAAAAAACGAAAAAACGAAGAATGAGACAGAAAATTAAATTAAATTAAATCCAACATTTATACATAAATAAAATTTGTTTTGTATTCGAATGCGCTCGTTTATTTATTCATTCGCTCTCCACATACAAACAGAGAAATAATTGTGAATGATTTGACTGCAGTCTATTACTCGAATGCAATTCTCGAGACGACGATGTATATAACGAGTGAATTGGGTTACAAATGTAAAAGCACCATTTTATAAATATCTCCATGAGGCCTCAGAGTGTCACACCCGTTATGCACGATATATATTCAGTCTATGTGAGCATATATATACTGTATAAAGGTAGCAACAGTGCACCTTAAATGTGTATACTAAATGTCCACATAGATAGCCAAAACACATAGCCCATAGGTCGCGTGTATGGTGAGCGTATAAAAGTGCATAAAAGATGGCTATCCTAGTTGCAAGCAAACATATATGCATATAGGCATTTTGCTACCGTGTGCACTGTATTATACTCCATCCAAGTCTCACTATCTCTCCTAGCAGCGTCCATTTATTGCCCAGGCCTTTCAATCTTCTTATATGTTGATGCTGTACATTGCTGCAAATATATATATATATATATATATATATATATCTATGCATGATGGTGCGGGCGCGCAAGCTCACCAACAGCTTATATATTCGCGATGGATTTTCGACGACGAATAAAAAGACGGCAGTGATGTATACATGTTGTGAAAAAATAAAAAAATATATATATAAATAAAATGCATCCATGATGAGTGTAGAAAAGAGTCTCGAGTGCTTTTCAAAAACATGAGGATAAAGAGAGAGTAATAACCAAAAAAAATGAAGGTTAAATGAAGAAAGAATAATGAATGTTGTAAGAATAATAGAGAATAATACAAAAATTTTATTTGAATCTGAAAAATACGAGAGTAGATATTCCGTCGTTGTGTCTTTTTTTTTTTTTTTGTTTTTTCATTTTTATTTTTTGTATTGAAGCCGCAATGTGGATAAACATCCGCTATGGGATATGTCGTGACGGGCAAGAGAGGAGTGAGAGGGGTACCATACACATATACACGCACAAGCACACACACAAAAACACATACGATATCAATGAATCTGCACATCCCCGTGAGCATTTAAAACATACGCGCGTGTCTGAGGTTAGCGCATAACCAATGCATTATATTCAATGGCACGTTAATAACTCGCGTGTTGTTTCACCTCAACTATGCCAAGTTGATTTGCTTATGTATGTATGTACATATATATCTTTATATATATATATATATATCTATGTATGAATATACGAAAGCAAAATATTTTGCAGTTAAATGTTTGCGCTAACGCAAGCGCGCCCGTGTCTATTCTATGCGTGAGTATGTGCACGCACACGCGATAAAGATACGTTTGCATTGAATGAACAACAAAAATAAAAAGGAATAAAAAAAATGATTAAATCGCTGACATTACACCATCCATTTTCTACCAGTTTGTCAACTACCTTTACATACTTTGGCGCACCGATGCATACACATTATAAATATATAGACGTTTGTATATATTAAAATTTATTATATACATGTGTATACACATCCATATGTATTTGTAGCGGTCAATGTGCGCGCATTGAAATCATAATTTTCGCGTCACGCTTCCTTTTGTATACGATGTGTGCAACAGTATGACGAAAAAAAAGACAGGAAAAAGAAAAACGACGAGTAAAAAAGGACGAATGGTGCACGAATGAGAGACAAGTGTGAACGAAACCAATGACACGCGCGGGCGGAATAACTGAGAGGACACTATACTTTATCGTCCCATTCTCTGGTCATATTGTATATATATATACACACTCATACATATATATACAATATTCATGTTTTTTTTAAATGTCTTATTTTTTTTTTTCATTTCTTATCTTTCGTTTTTCATTATTTCGAGATGCTTTACACATATGTATACATATATAAATATTTAGGATTATACATATATATATATATATATATGTATATTCACAACACTTATAACGTTTGACATCATTCTTCCTTGTTGCGCCTCCGTCGCTTTCATTTATGAGGCATCAACGCGCATCAGTTGTGGAGCCACGTCTTCTCTTACCGGACAATAAGACGCGGCGTCTTTGATCATCGCTTGACATTCGGCACCTTCACATGTATTTATATTTATTCTATACATATATATATATTTATATATATACGGTTATGAAAATCAAATTATAACCGTTAACGAATAACAATCAACTACGCACCTATACATACAAATATATATGTGTCTGTGTATTTCAAGTGAAAAAAAATAAATCTTGTACAGTTTGCAGACAATCCTATTGAAATTTCCGCTCGCTGAAATATTCTAGTGGTTTAATTAAGAAGCGTGACGCTATTTTGCATGTACAAATTATTCCATGGCCATTTTACGACTATATATATCCAAAAACGCATACGTTTATGCTCGCGCCCACCGCAAAAGATGCGGTGATGAGTAAAGTATAGGTGAAATAGTGGGGCGGTGAAGCGCCTGGGGCATAAATTATCATGTGCTTCGATTCAATATCGAGAGCGTTCCACTCTCGCAGCCAACAGCTCTCTCGTTACCTCCTCAGTCCTCTCATCGCCATTGCGTGCGCGTGAACAGCATTCACAATCTAATATACATACATGGTTCATATATACGTACCTATATATATATATATATATATATATATATATATATATATAGATATACACACAGTTATTATCACGTGTATTTCGCTGTAACTGCGTTCACATGCATTCCGCTCATTCCCCATTCAGAAATAAATAACTAACATTGAAATTATAACACAAATTTTGTGGCATAAAAATATACATGAAAATAGAGAAAAAAAAATGATCAAACAGTTTGTGTATATAGAATGTAATATGTCGTTTACGTTATTATACACGAGAATAATTAATTGGGTGACATATGTTGCGGTTCTCCAACCCTATATATGTATATATATAGATATATATAGACAAGCGCGAGATATATAAATAACGCATATTTCCACGTATTTGCATATTAATTTCGTGTAATGAAGGTGATTAGGCTAATGGTCGTTCAATGTGGTCTTCTGTGGGCGATTAATTTATTACCATTCGGTTATATATACATACATACATACATATATACATATATAGATATATATATCTATGCGCGATACTTTTTTGATCCTGAATTACTATTATTATTCATCGAGTATTTATATAATCGGAATGAACATAAAGCTTTTTTTTTTTTTGATTGGACACACTTGTTAAAGAGAAGAAAAAAATACGAGATATAGAGAGAATCACGAGAGAATATGATAAATATATAAGAATAGAAGAAAAAAAAAAGAAAAATAATGAATGAATGAATAAAAAACAAATGATCACATGGGACAACACTTTGCTCGTTTATATATACGTGTATATTGGACTAATGGTTAACTTTCAATAGGATGTATAGTTTATTCAAGCGCCGTCTATCTGAATGAGGTGAATGACGACGACGATGACGACGATACTCTCGCCGATGACATTAGCAGTGTTAAATCATTCCAGGCGCTGCGATCACTTGGTACATTCGTAGGGAAATTAGACACGCGTTAGCCGCCTCTGCTTTCTGTCGATTTATGTAATTATATTCATAACATCATATAGGTATTAGAATACCACTTTTCTATACATATGTATATATATGTACCAATATGTATCCTATATATATATATATAATGGTATATAATATCAAAAAGAAAAATATAAATATATACATCAACGCTTCATATATGAATGTGGCGCACGCACTTGTATATGTATATATATTCACACGCCAACGTCAAAATTTTCCTCTGAAAGCGAAGCACTTTCGACAGTATAGAGAATGTATATATTGTATATATCCCATGAAGCCACTCGATATTTTGCGGTTCGGTTGCATTTACGAATATACATATATATAAACCGTTGGACGAATATTATATATTCTCTGTGTGCCCAGACTGCTAAAATCTCGTATAACCGCACATGACGTAATGCTAGTGGTAATACGCATAAGCTTCAGCACAACCAAAAATGCGTGTGTATAGGTAAGCATAAATATATATATATATATGTATAAGGCCCTTTCTTATGGTTTTACATTCTCTCTAAAATATGTTTCAACATGCAGGATAAATCATCGTTTTATGGAAATTCTCAGAACACCTATGTATATCTGATTAATGATTATATTATATATGTATATATGGATATATATTTATTTTTAGGTTTCTGTTTTGTTGTTTTTTTTTTTTTTTGGAGGTCTCTTTTGCAATAGTGGGTACACGTGTTGAAACATTGACCGAGATTCAAAATATAATTCCATTTTGCAGTTATTGCACGCAATTATCACGTCACACGACTGAACAATACTCACCGTATTCACTGGCAACACTCATTAGTGACACGCATTGACATTATGCATTCATGGATATATATATGTATATATTTTTTTGTGTTACGCGTGCTAATTGTCAACGTGAATGCGTTATGCCACCATCAGCTCTGAGAATGAACGGAACTTACAATGTATATTTCGTTCACATAATTTCATGGTTCACTACATTTTTCTGATTTTTCTCATCATTTTTTTTTTCTTCATCCCTTTTGTTTGATTTTATTTTTTCTATTTTTTAATTGCACACGGGATCTATTAGTGTATATAGTGGGCGCAGTACATACACGGGTGTTTACTTCCGGTGTACTGTGTATATAGATGTTGAAGACACGCCCAATGAGTCGTATCAAATAAATGTGGAGAAAGAACGTGAGAAAAGACACTTGACAGTTTTGAAAGAAACGAAGTTTTATCGTTTGAGGATTTCTTCTATATTTCATTTGTTTTCGTTTATTTTATTTCGTATATTTTTTTTTTCACTTTTTTTTCTTCTTTTTTTAGTCTGCACTTACGGAATAGATTCATGTGTTTATCTATATTTCTGTTGCATCTCCTGCATAGGAATGTCGTGACAGGGGAAGTCGATTGACATCGTCAATGTCATAAGTCATAAAATTGTATACTGTCGTATACATATGTATAAAAATATATATGTATGGCCCATATACACATGTGTTACAAGAATAGAATATGATGTTTTGTCAGTGAATACACATATAGTGTCAACTGATGAGAAGTGATGTCCGATGAAAAATGGTAATCTATATATATACATATACATGTATATATATAACTTTATTTATCAATGAATGAATGTAGAGAAGAGAATTCGTGATGGTACTGATAAAAATGGATTGTAACATTTGATAGCCACCCATCCGGTCGTCTATCGTTATTTTATTTTTTTTTAACTATATACATATCGATGTAGGAAGATATATACAACAGTGAAAAAAAAAATGCATAAATAAATAATAATAAAAGAAAACAAATATATCAATTTTTTCAATTAAAATTCTGTACTGAACTGATTCATCAAAAGTTTTGTAATCAAATTTTTTTCATCGCCCGGGCCACAGTGAGTTTTACTGTTTCGATTAATGAATTGATCTCGCGACCCATATATGTGTCTGCTCTCGTGTACGAGTGTGTGTATGGCATATATATGTATATGTATGTGTAGAGAGAATTCTTGGGGCGTCGATGAATCCCGAAGGGACATACAAGAGAGATAAAGGCCTATAGCGGGACATTAATGTGTCTACATTTGGCTTTTTTCCCATAGCAAATCTACTCGGGTAATTTGTTTTTTTCATTTATTTATTTATTTTTTTGTTTCGGTGTAAGTCAGTGCTTCACCACAATGTACAACACTGACATTGATCTCTGCTATACGTTAAAAAAGTGGTTCAACGAGTATATTATATATACATATATATATATATACATGTACATACATACCTGTAGTTCTTGACCACGGGCTTTTTGTCCTTTTCCATATTTTTTTTCTTCTTTTCATAATTTCACCTTTATATTCCACAATGGAAAACGTGCCTCTTTACGCGAGAGAATGGCACTTTTCTCTTTTCCACATTGCTTTTTCAATTATAACCTGTGCATCTCTTAGATTTTATCGTCGTTTTTCACTTCAACACTATTTCTATTATTTTCTTTTCTTTGTTCTATATTTTTTTTCTTTTTCTTTTATTTATTTTCATTTTTGATGTTCTGACCATTTACATCACCAGGCGTGAACTAACGGACGCAAAATACCGTTAACTGTGTTCGATGGATTTGTATGCATGCATATAAGAAAAAATAACGCGAGAAATAGAAAAAAAAAAAAAAAATTGAAACGGTTGGAAAATATTGGAGGCAAGGAAGGATGCTCGACGCGACTGTTAGTGACGTCAAATAAAATTGCATTCGGCCCGTTACTCTGCAGGTGGATGAGAGATAGGCAAAGCGGAAGAGAGTAGAGTGAGAGAGCTCGATAGTCAAGTTCCATTTCCTCGAGGTAGATATACAATGACTTGCCGGTCCACCACATCCCATTTCTCTCTCTTTTTCCCTCACCATTTTTTTTTACCATATAACCCTATACGTGTGTATACACGTATCCATATATGTATAGTGAATATAAAAAAGACAAAAACTTTCTTCATTCCATTTTTGTTTTTAAATCCATCAACAGCAAGTAAAACGTATGTGGGAACCGTCTGACGGATATCCGAGTGGCCATTTTCTATATAGAAAACCCACTGCGGGTGGCCGCGAACCATTTATTTTTCCCTCACCGATTTCCGGCTAAAGAATGATCGATTCACTGCACTGACGAACGCGAAGAACATTGGCCACGTAAAATAACACGTTGAGAGTAAGGAAAAATAAAATTGAAAATAATAAAAATACAAGTAAAAATATATAAGAAATAGAAGTGGTTGTCGGAAAGAGAGCGAGAGAAAAAGAGGAGAATAGTAATAATGAAAGAAAAGGGAATAGACGAAGTTTGTGGTAAAAGAATGCCGGTAACGCGCGAATATATGTATTATATATATGCACTCACTCGAGTTAAAGGCAAAACAAGAATGAAGAAACAGAAGAAGAAGAAGAAAAAGGAGGAAAAGAAGAGAACGAAGAGTGGAGAGTAATAGGAGTTGAGCTTGGTCGAGTTTGGTCCGGGTCATTCGGTTCCCGTGAGTGATCCATTGTGGCATAGGACAATAGCTTGGTCGAGTTGTTCAATGGCCGGCCATAACCAAGGTGTTATGTTGTGCGTCGGCTGTTATTCGGTACACACACACACACATATATATATATATATATATATATTGAAGACAAGAGAGCATTCAACGAGCTGAGAGTTGGCGCAATTCCGCGACTGGAAGATTACTACGCTATGCCAGTCGAGGCTGCTGTTTTCAAGCACGCTGTATACGTATATACTGAAGGGGCTCTCCCTTATCCCTCGCCGCCCTCACCTCTTTGCTTCTTCACATGACGGAAAATAAGACGTGTAAACTCCCGACGATTCCCCTCCGGCGTCTTTATTTACCAGTTTTCTTCGCGCTCCTTTTCATATTTTTTTTTCCGTTATTTTTTTTTTTTTTTTTTTTCACTTTTTCATCGTATTCTTTAGGTAGGTATATGCCCCTTTACTTCCATTCTCTTTTGCGCGCATTTTAACAGTGCTATGCGCTCTAGTGATAGAACAGCAAAACGCCAGCAGCGTTAGTCATCATTGACTGTGAGCCGGGGTCTCATTTACTAGCCGTGTGATCTTGCAACGCACTCACGGCCGGTCAGCTTGGCTGGAAAACGTGCGCTCAGCTTTCAGGCAAAAATCCCTATGTATAGTTGAAGAAAAGAATATGAATAAAAAATAAAAAATATTGCGTTTGGCTTTTATGTATTTCACAACTTTAAATCACACAGTCTTTGTAAATAACTTTACATATAGGGAATATATAAATATCTATGTAGGTATATAGAGGTATTGTTGGTATGATTATATACATATTTTGTTTATGCAAATGTGTGCGATGTCTGTTTGCGTTTGTCAGATTGTATATGATATTCATGCTCTCGTCTGACCTCGGTATAGCTCCATTTTCCTTTGCATTTTCTGCTTACACTCATGTCCTTCATTTACTTTCTGTTTTTATTTTCTCCCCTATATTTTTTTCGATTATTGTGTTTCTTTCATATTTCTTATTCTTGTATACTTGCTATATATTGGTATACATAGTACTTCTGCACTGGTCAGTATAGAGAGAGAGAGAGAGAGAGAAAGAGAGAAATAGATAATGCGGCCGAGAAAGAGAGTGGGAGAGCATTTTTTATTTCATTTTCAAACACAAGAGTCGTGACCATTCAACTTCATTCCAAGTGAATAACATCAAATCCGTCATTTCCCTCTGTTTTATATTTCCATTTCATTTATTTATATATTTAATTTTTTTTTCTTTCTCAAAATAAGGCAAGTTTTTTCATCATTCGTGAGTATAAGAAGATATTGTGGTACAAATATGTATATATATATTAAAGTAAATGTCAATACTAATATTTAACTTTTAAGCCTGAAGCCGTTTCAGTCTGCGCTGATTGCAAGAGAATATTACAGATCACAGTTGAAATACTGGGGGACAAACAGAGAGAAAGAGGAACGCAGAATGTTGAGAGGCGGTCGCGTGTGCCATAAATTAGTGCGGCCTTCAAAAGTCCAAGACACTTACGGCAGTTGCTTCTTTTTTTCGTTCTTTCTTTCTTCATATCCTTTATTTTTTTTATTCCATGCTCAACTCATCGACCCTTTTTCTCCCAAACGTTGCTTTATAGTTTACGGTTAAAGCATATTCTCTGTCGGAAGGAAAACGATACTTGGGTAGTACCACTACTGCCATTGACGTGTAACAATCCTATACACATATACAAATATAAATACTCACGTACAAATGCACGTTCACAGCACTAGTTCCCATATTTATTCATTTTATTATTTTTTTTTTTTCTATTTTTCCATTTTTCAATACACCTTTTGTTCCATTTCTCTTCTCACGTTATACTTCCAACTGCAGCAACAACGACAAACGCATACAATATTTTTACAGTAGGAAAAAAAAAATAAATAAACAAAAAAAAAAGAGAATATTTAAAAAGTTAAAAAATAAAAATCAAACACACATGCCATTGAGGTATGTGTACATATTTTCTCGTGGTACCTTCATGTCCCATACATACATATATACATACACCTATACATATCCACACGTAGGTATATACGGACAAGTACAAAGTGAACGCAATGTCGCTGCGATAAATAAACGAATATTATTACTTGGGCTTTTTGAATAATCGTTATCGATTAACGTCCGACCTCGAGTCGATCGAATGTGGCTTTCATGTGCGCACTAAGACCGTAGTAAAGACAAAATAAATATTGAAAAAGTAAGAAAAAAAAAAAAAAATTAAATAAATAATAAAATAACAGGAAGAGATCAAGAGACATGGCGAA
Source organism: Galerucella tenella (assembly GCA_910591685.1). Lineage (NCBI taxonomy): Eukaryota > Metazoa > Arthropoda > Insecta > Coleoptera > Chrysomelidae > Galerucella > Galerucella tenella. The sequence goes on along the minus strand of CAJUYH010004858.1, from coordinate 2,744 downwards.
AGAGCGCGTGAGACAGGGGAAGGATAGTAAGAAAGAAAAAAAAACGGACAGACAAGAACAGAAAGTAGATAATGTGCCGGGTGAGACAACGACGACACAGAGAGTACTATTGCTCGAATATATATATATATATACATATATGTACGTATTGAGTACATGCGGTGAGTTCGCATTCTCCCGCTGCTTCGTACGACGTCGCCAAGACCCGGAAAAAACGAATACACGATTTGTATATATATGCGCGATGCGATATGCGAATCGCATTATTGCGAAGAAATATGGTTATAAACTCGCGGGTAAGTGACTGGGAGAAGGGAGAAAATGAAGAAGTGGGAGAGGGGGAGACAGAGAGAGAGAGAGAGAGAGATGAAAATGAAAAGGGTTCATCGATTGTAAATAACCATCGAATATACTCTATACACTTACGTACTTTCATTTCTTTGTTCTGCCTTTTTTTTTTATAACCACAAAAGTATAAACACATATATATGTACTATAAGTATATACTTACGTTTATATTTAAGACAACATAAAGCAAAAAATAAAAATGGAGATGAAAAAGACTCAGTTGGAGAACGCAACGTCTGTATATGCACCTACACGTAGCTCTGCTTCTATATGCATACTCGAATATGTATATACTTGACTTACCTGAAACAGAGAGAAGAGAGAGAAAAAAAATTAGTTTATCTAAAGCAATAAGATCATGGTAATATAGTGTAGTGATGCGGACGAGAGCGCTTTAATGTTACCAATGTTCTATTGAAACTGATCAGTATATAACCATTGCGATAATAGAAAAGCTATGTAAAATCATACAAAATTTACATCCTAAATATCAAATTTTTATTTGAATATCGCAACCAATAATTATTTCAACATAGCATTTCTATTATTAAAAATTCTTAGTTGTTACATTCACAAATAGCATTCGTATAATAAATTAATTTTCTACAATATGTTTTTATTGAATTTTCATTTCATTTCTAATCTTAACGCAGCATAATATTGCAATAATGATAGTGCGGCGCACAGTCATCTCTGTATTATAATAAGAATGACGAAAAATTCGGGTACATTCAACTCAAGTGTAAATCGCCAGTGCGCGCACACAATTTAATACATACATATGTACAGCGGGCATGGTGGAGTCGAGTCGCTGGACGACGTGTGAGGTTTTTCACGAGGTTCAAACTATACCAAAGGGAGGAAAGAAACGTAAGAGGAGGGTAGGAGAAAAAGAAAGAGAGTAAGAATAAGAGCGAGAGCGCGAGAGCGGAGGTTTAAGTGGGTGTCCACGAGATAAGCGGCCGCGACTGGCATAACGGCTCGATAAACTCGCGTGTTTATTGGATCGTCTTTCTCTTTCTCTCTCTTTTTGCCGCACCGCGTCCTTCTCGCGGTCGTCGCATCCCCCTTGCCCTTTATTTCGGTTGTTAACCCCGAATTAGCAGTGGAATTTTTCGTATATATACATACATATATATATATATATATATATATATATATATATATACATGGTGCAGTAGATAAAAACGGCGAAGAATATATTTCAATAATATATTTATTATTATACGGATTATTTATTATGATGCATGAAGCGAAATATGGTAACACACTTCCGTTTTGTATTTTATCCTGTGTAATATATTGTGTACATACATAAGTATGTATATATATATATGTATAAGAGTACAAATATAAAGGAGACGGACAATGGCTCAGTGTGACTTTGATTGGATTTGTTACGGAGTACCATAAGAGAGAGAGAAGAGAGTCCGCCCACGTTTCGTGTATTACAGCAAAAGTCTATACAATGGTTATACTATTACTATTGTAAATACTGCACGACAGTATAATTCTCCCTTTTGCTGCTTGGGCGGACACACGTAAAACTATTGTGACACGGAAAAAAAAAATTTTTAAAAAAACCAATAAGAAAAATAGAAACATTAAATAAAAATGTAAATATTGCATAAAGTAAAAAGTAAAAAATCAATAAGTGTGAAATAGAATAAGTAATAATAAAAACTTATTACAGGTTTTCGACATCAGTTAACAGATTTCGACGAAAACTGCCGGTTAGTTTATTTATTCATAACTAAAAAAAGGGGGGGGGGGCAGGGGGAAGGGAAGAAGTGAGATAGCGGGAGAGAGAGGGACAGAGGGAGAGCGAGAAAAAAAATATATGTTTTAAGTTTGACGAGGAGTGGTCGTAAATTGTTATCGTTGTTGGTTCATCGTGTATGTGTGTGTATATGTGTGTGCGTGTGTGTGTGTGTGTAGAGCGTCATTTCCACACTTATCTTTATTACTTTCTCAGGTATGTCACTTCTCTGGACGGCCAGAGTATACATATATATATATTTTACATTCATACACACATGCATACATATATATATATATATATATATATATATAAACAAATGTATATTTTATGTATGCATGTATAGCTAAAGCCTTTCAGCGAGTTCGAAATTTTTGAAACACTATTCGAGATTGTAGAATTTTTTTTTCATGTCACATTCGTCTTGTTATTTAACGTGAAGAAAAAAAAATATATATATATATATATATATACATATATTTTTTTTTTTTCATTTTGGTGAATTTTTTGGGAGAGGTGAATATACTCGATAAAAATGTAGCGATCTTGGGGAATTAAAGTGCGGTATATAGTTTTTGAAGATGAGAAGAAATCGCGTTGAGTGTGGCTCTTGAGAGTAATCGATTTCACCTTGCGA
>CAJUYH010004857.1:232-25442 GCA_910591685.1 Galerucella tenella | reverse complement strand
ATTTTTTCCAGCCCCAGTCTTCAGGATCATTATAATTACCAAGCCACGACTGGACCTGATGGTAGAAAAATAATTGTTAAATCCTGTTATGGACTGAAAAAGAGTTAATAATTAATTTTTAATATTATTGCAAAATTTATAATTAAAAAAATTATAATAAAATAAAAAAAAACAATATCTGATGACATATTATTAAAACACACGTATAAGATAGGTATAGTTGAGAGTACTTAAAAAAAGTACTCACTTCGGAGCGCTGTAAAACCTTAGCTATTGACTTAATGAAAACATTATGCGAATAAAAGTTGTTCCTCAAAAAACTATCTACAAAAATGGTCGGATATCATTTTTTCTTAAAATGATAAAAAAAAGGTTACATCGAAAAATACAAATTTTTTTCTCGAATTTCTGAAGATTTTCGCTTATAACTTTTTTATTTATAGTTCTACGACAAAAAGTTACTGGACCAAAGTTGTAGAGAATTCAATTTGCAACAAAAAATGTTGCCAATTTTTTTTTATCAAATAAATAGTTTAAGAGATATATCGTGAAAACCATTTCAACCCCTATTTTCAAGATGGCGGCCGTGGGACAAGGGTTGCGACCCCACAAACTTGTTTTTAGCTTCACACTAACCCCCCCTACAGATCAAAAAAATAAAATCTAAAAAACGCAAGGTAAGGCCTAAAAAATGCCATTTCAATGGACTAATAAATATTTGACAAAAATGTCAAGTATTCAACAAATAGTATATCTTATTAAGTGTTATGGTATTGAGGTAGTTTCGTACGAAAAATATCCAAATGTACCCATTGCGCGGTGTGGATTGAAAAAATTAATAGGGAAGTTTGATGAGACAGGATCTGTTCAAGACAAAAAGAAATTGAAAAATGCGTACGTTGAGGAGGATGATGCAGCTAGTGCACTAGCTATTCATTCGTTAAGTTGAGTCTACGAAAAATAGCAGTGGAGGTTGGTTTTTCCAAGAGTCACTTACAGAAAATATTTAAGTAAAACAAAATTTATCCATTCAAACCAAAATTTATTCATACCTTTCAAGATTATTATTTGACTTTTGTGCGATGATTAGTGAAAAACTTATACCTGACCGATTCTTTCACAATCATATTTTGTTTACTGATGAAGCAACGTTAACAACAAACGGAGTCGTTTCTTCCAAAAAATGGTCGATATTGGGCTAGTGTAAACCTGAGCTATAGGTATAACTGTAATAGTCAATTTGCTAAAAAAATTAATGTTTGGTGTGCAGTTTTACTGGATTGAATAGTCGGACCATATTTACTGGAAGATACGTTAAATCATGAGGTACATTTCTATTTGCTGGACAACTTCTTAATACCTGAAATGGAAAATATTCCCTTGGAGCATTGATTCCCTAAGTGGTCCAGGTGGACTCCCAGGGGTCCAAGGGAGCCCGACAGGGTTCTACGCTTGCGTGGAAAAAAAATGGGGGTCCACAACTCGTTAACGGGGGTCTATAAAAATGTATTAGGTGACCCGACTTGACTTCTCCTATGAAAATAGGGAGACAATAATATAGGCAGACAATATTATAAGAAGCTTGACTTCTCCTATGGATATAGGAAGACAATATTATAAGAAGCTCAGCAATTGTTTTTGTAAGAACTTGCATATTCCATATTCAGAAAGAGCGTGTCGAGAATCGCCGATGCCGCGCCGCCCGCCCGCCTAGTTAAAGTCGTGTCTGAACTTGCATGAACTTGTTGGATTTTTCTCTAATATGCGAATGATAAACATTACTCAGTTGTTTCCGGAATTTCAAAAAAGAAAGTGTACCTATATAAGTGTTCACCAGTGACGGAAGTAGTTTTCAGACTTTTGAAAATTAAAGTGAATTGATATTATTGTTTGTCAGTGTTGGAAAAGTAAGTACCTACCTATCTATTTGTTAGCAACTTGTATCTGCGGAAAAAACAAACCCACAAACAGTAGGTTCTGAACCATTCCAAGAATAAAGATTTCATAGGTCAAGGAAAATTATAACAGTATTTTTTTACTTTCTTAAACTATCTGATTTTAAGTATTTTTAAGTGATGCGTGCGTTTTGTATGGATAGTCCTAATTTTTTATCTTTATAAGTGCGTAAATAAATACTTAGTTTAGATTGTGTTTTGTAATGAATAAGTATGTTGCGTTTAGTAAGTGACTAAGTACACGTATAAAATATATACAAAGTAAGAGTATAAAATAAAATTAAATACCTATATTTATTTCGAAAAAGAACAGAAAGTTCAGGAATATTAAACTTCTATTCCAGCTAGCTCTACTTTAATGTCATTACAATTCTTTAAATATATTATTCTCTTAAAAAGCCACATCTATTATATTTGTTAAATCATTTTAAGATTAATTAAAAGAATTCCTTTGAGTAACAACACTGTACAAAGACGTATTGATGAAATGATCTCTGATGTTGAAAGTTTCTTGTGTAATTATCTGCAAACCACTCATTTTTCTATTCAACTGGACGAGTCAACTTTACCTGGCAATGAAGCATTATTATTGGCATATGTTCGATTTATCAAAGGCGAACAAATGTTTGAAGAGTTACTATTCGCGAAAACTTTGATTATATTGCGACTGTTTTTCAAATAATAATCATTATTAGTTTTGATGTTAAATTTTGATTCTACTGAGACTGTTATAACAACATAATTAAAAGTGTAGTAATTTTTGTGTTTGAATAAATAGCTACAAAACAAGAAAATATTTATTTTTACTTTTTACCACTCCGAAGTGGGAGCTTATTGGTTTCTTGTACTGTGAGTCAATCTTAGAATACAAAAAAGTAAAGTAGGAATCCAACTGTTGGATGAAGACGCTTTTTAGACTGGCCTTGAAACTTAGCTTAAATGACAATACTCACAGCATAATCAAAGCAATATAAATTCTCACCTTTTTTTCGAAAACTTGTAACTCATAGTTGATTGAAAACTAGCCACAACACAGATTTACATAGACATATACTTTTTTCGGGTTTTGGAAGTAAGTTAGTAGATGTAATAGCTGCAGGTGGTCCACCAGATCCAGCAAAATGTTTAAAGTGGTCTATGAGAAAAAAAGTATGGGAACCTCTGCCTTGGAGCAAAGGCGTATAATTTTCTTTCAACATGATGGATGTTCGTCACATTCGACTTTGCTAATTAGAGGATGGCTGGATGAATATTTTCCTGGACGATGGGTGGGACGTTATGAACCAATATTTTTTCTGTCCCATTCCCCCGATTTAACTATTTTTCTTTTCATGGAGCTACTTAAAATAAAACGCAAATAATTCAAACCATAATATTGAAGACTTGAAACGAGCTATCATTGATGCCGTTAACGAAATTACGTCAGAAATGCTGCGAAAAACTTACAAAGAATTTAGAAAGATAATTGAGAGATGTATTGAAGCTGGGGGAGGATATATTGAATAGATGTTTTTGTTTACTTAGTGTTTCTTACATTATTTTTTATTGTTACTTTGATAGTGATTATAATTCTTGAATAGTTAACATTGTTGACAAATATTTATTAAAGAATGACAATGAAAATTATTTATGGAAGTTGACAGTTACCTACTTGTTATTTGGTACAAAATAAGAGTTATAAATATACAGTATGATGCAAATGAAAGAAATAAATTCGTAAATTAAAAGGTATCCTTGGGAATAGCCTGTTTAAAAATAAGTCACCGGCTTACGAAATAACGAATTTCTTCCTTTCATTTTCACCATACTGTATAAAAGGCAATCAGAATATGACGCTAGACCTCTATAGAGAACGGCACGGAAGGTATAGAGATAATTTCTTATGCTTTGTATGCATATCCAGCAAATGCTTTTAAAATGTCTAACTGATAGATAATAACGAATACTTTTACATTCTTCTTTTAAAATCCATCGGACGTCAACGCATACAATTTATGTTGATTTATTAGAGCATGCTATTACTCATTGACAAGATTAAAATGAAAAACAGTCTCGATGGCAGGCTTATCGGTGACTCCTTTAAAATAAGATTAAATATCTAACCAGTACTTCTTTCTTATACATTTTTGTCACTGCTCGGATTAAAAATTCAATCTGACATTAATTAATGTTAGTACAATTTAAAGAAAAAGTCTAATTGGACATGTAATTATTAAATAATCCGAATAGAATGGATCTGTCAATGTAATATAAATAAATGAGTGTCGTTTGACGTATGTTTCGAAGAAGCGTTTACAATAATAATGTTGTATTGGCTCTAAAAATACGTAGTCGTTTAAATATATCATGTACGACATGAACAACGCAAGACCGCGATTTTTGAATTGAAAATGGAAAAAAATAGCATCAAATCGCGCACTCAATTTTATTTGCCAAGCGATTTCGCAAGGGTTGGAAAGAGAGGAGACAAGGTTGACGTGCTGCCAAAGTGGCAACGCGGACGAACTAACAAGCGACAGCGAGCAGTCAATATTTCTCAATTTCCTGTTGGTTTCTCACGCCGTTTCTTCCCTTGTTTTCCTATAACGTATACTTGGTTCCAAGATTTTCGTTTTGACTTATAAACCTAGTCGAAGTACTAATACAGACGCTAGCTACTGTTCTGAATTTTTTTTAGGTCCACGAGATAACTCATTTGCAGAGTCAATTATCAAGGTTTACGAAATAAGATTTTTGAGGTTACCACGCTTGAAAATGGCCAGTTTTTTCTAAGCCCTTTTATATAGTAGTTATAGGTCTAATTCAATCGTTTTTACCATTAACTGGAATTAAAATAAATTCTAAGCTATAAAACTGAAAATAAATGAAAATGCAATTTTGACTGAAGTTTAAACATGTCATACTAAATGTGGCAACATTGTTTGCCCCAGCACGTGATGCACGATGGTCAATACGAACGAACCAACGAGCGAACGAACGAAATTTGTTAATGCTTGAACCGATTCATTTTGTTTTGTTTTGTCTAGTGGTGCAATATTATAGTGATTAGCGTTTTGCAAATATGGAAACTATTGGACTTTCTCTGCGGCGTAATGCAGCAAAATTTAATGTCAAATTGTGAATAATTTGTCAACATCATAATAAAACTGAATTACAAATATCGAACCATGTCAATCATGTGCATCATCACGTACTTCTAGCACCCTGGACCGAGCCCTGGACGTGTTACAAAAAATGACATTGAAGAAGCAGATATGCGAATTATGGTACATATTGCTCATGCAGTGCGAGAGGGTCATAAAGACATGTACATATATACTATCTTCCGACACCGACATATTAGTTATGGCTCTGTATCATTTCAGAACATATAAATCCGGAGGGTTACAGGTAACTTATTTAGTTATATTTTTGTTGTTTGCGGTATGGAGTGTTTTATTATTTTAGGAGCTTTGGTGTAGAACAGGGGTAGGAGCAACTAGGAAGGATGTTCCGTTGCACCTGATGGCTGAACGTCACGGTTCAGAATTGTTTTCTGTTCTTCCAGCTCTTTACCATTTGACTGGTGCAGATTATACAAGCAAAATTGGAACCAAGCGTAGTGCTTTTGGTGCTAGCCCAGTAAAATTTCTCAGTAATTTTGCTAAAGGTATGAATATAATAATCATGCCTGAGAAACAATTTACTAGCATAATTTTTACAGGTACGTCTGAAAGAGTAATCGAAGAATCAGTGCAGAGTGCAGAAGAGTACCTTATTCAGGTGCTTCGCGCTCTCAATGAAACTACATATTTCGCGAGCATTTTTTATTGTTTACAACCAAATCAACTGTTTGGAAGAAAACATTACATCTTTAGATCCCCTTTTGTTTGGATACAAGATGGAAAATGATGATCTTATACCTAAATCCGTGGACAATATTTTTCCTTCATCCGAAGAATTAGTTCCGAATTGCAACTGTGGTAAATGTTCACCTAAAAAGAGCTGTTGTTGTCGGGCAGCTGGAATAAATTGTTGTTCATTTTGTCGTTGCAACATAACACACGAGTGTACTAATCTTTATGATACATGATTCCATATTACTTCTTGTTAATTCCACCTACCTGAATTTTTCTTTTGTTACTGACATTGATATTTTGGACTACCCTGTATAATAACAATAACTTAAATATATTACATATATTTTATTTAAACTTAAAGTGACGCGTTTCGCTAACACAGTAGATTTTTTAAACGTTCATTCGTTTGAAAAAGCTACTGTGTTAGCGAAACGCGTCACTTTAAGTTCAAATAAAATGTAGATTTAACAAAATAAAATTGTTTGATTTCATAACTTACTATGGATCTACATCAAGTAAAAGCCTCATATATTCAATATTAGTTATATATTGTAAATTCCATTCCAAAATTACAATACTTACAAACCCACATCTTGAGTAAATAAAGAACCTTTGTACACAAATATAATATTTTTTATTTCAATATATGAGCACCCTGTATAAAAACCAAACTGGCCATTTTTGGGGCTGGTAACCAGATGATTCTGAATATGTACGTTTAAGACAATATTATCCCACAAAAATACATCGTGGACCTCTCAAAAACACAGGATGTTACCTAGCGTATAGACTATACGCAAAATATCCGTAAAATTCCGCACAAAACATAAAAATTGAGCATTAAAAAGGGTTGTGATTAACATAAGAAAAACTTTACGATGTTAGGCATGCAATTCTGCGGAAAATCGTTGAGTAAATTTTTTTGTTTTATCACTCTCATTGGTAAAATAATGGAAACACAGAAAAATGTTCGAATCAAAAATTGTAGCTAATACATTTATCTACAAAATTTGTTCAAATATTTTTTTTTTGTATTTGCGTTAGTTTTCAAAAAATACGAAATAGTATTTTTGAACATTGTCATGTTTTTAATTTTACGATAGTAAATAAACAATGACATTTAGAAAAAAGTTTTTAACATGAAATGTGTTCTAAAATGGGGTATCTATGAATACATTGTGAAATTTTTTTTTCTTAAATCTTTTAATGTATTATCATCGATTTTCCACGTAAACATCTACTAAAAAGTCGTTTTTTTTACCAAATTCCTCAAATTAACATTGATAAATTGAAAAATTAAATTATGTAACATAGCGTAATTCATATATTATGGTTTAATCTTCAAATTTTATTTGAAACTTTATTTGTATTTGCACTTTTCACAAATATACATACGATTTTTCACGTACCAACATAATTGATTTGGGAACGACACCCACAACACAGAAGTATCGAACTTGCTTTTTCAAAAAGCGAAAAGATAACGCCTCATAGTACTTATGATTATTTTACAACTGGGATGTTTGGCTTATCTATAAATATTTTTTTTGTGATTGTGTGAATATAAAAAAGCTTGTTTTCCTTTGTCTGCTTTGTACTGCACCTATCTACTTTATTTCCAACGCCCTTTTCACATTTTCCTATAAAGGGACAGATAAAATATAAATGGGGATTTCGGGATAATCCTTTTAAATATTGTCTGGTGGATCAAAAGCAGATTGAATTCCAAAATTTTTATTATTGTCAGCAAAGAATATTAAAGATTCAAACTTAGATTATCACCAAGATACAACCCTTCGAAGATTAGTTTTAAAATTATTTATTGCTGAATATACCGGAAAAAAGTATAATTTTGATGGACAATGCAATTTATCATAACCGTCATTTGAATACAGTACCAAATAACAACAGCAGTAAAAGGAAGTATTTTTTGACCTGTACTCCGAAGAATCGTACAAACAACCTGATCTTTAAGGGCGAGTTGTACAAAAGATCTTCTAATCAACAACCGTTTAAATTTCAACTAGACTCTCGTTTTTATCTGTTGTACAATGTCATAAATGCAGGCTGTTAACTAATCGACTTCTGGCGATCATTTTTAAGAGGTTGGTAGCGGAGTAGGTCAAATGATTGACATTCTAGACACGCATAAATAGGAAAAGAAGAGGAGTAACCTAACAACAAAGCTGGAACAGTGGGCAGATGCAAAGAAAGATTTTGTGGATTTGCAACGAAAACATTTAATTTAAAATGCAACATTTGAAAAAAAAAACAATAGTTGGAGCTGCAATACATGTAAATTGAGCATAAAGCTCGAATGAAGATGTTATTACAAGATAAGAAATAAGTACCTAGTGCTATGAATAGGTAGTTTTATTTATTACATTAAATGGCTTGTAGCTGCAGGAAACTGAATCTGCATTTTTATTTGAAAAAAATGGTTCATTTACAACAAATGTTGGAAATAATGTATTAAAAGTTGTCGAGTTATTCCATGGTCATTAATTATGTGGCCTCTATGTTCATCAATATTACCGTTCTCTCAAAGGCTTATGGCAGCTTCGACTTCAGGATCGAAAGGGGGCATGTGGTCTTTACAATTAATGCCTATGTTGTGTGAAATTGCAGTTGTTACAGCAAGTTTTCAACTTTAGGTAACTTCAATCTTATACCTAGTACCAAAACAGGGAATTATCTTATCAAAACGCCAAGGCATCTTTCTACAGGGTTTCTGGTTCTGGTTTGAGATTCACTGTATAGATTTTGTGCAGGAGTATTAGAGTTCCCTAGAGGAGTTAAAAGGTAACACCATATCCACTTTCTCCCACCAGTCGGTAGGTACTGTCGGTTGACAATGTCAAAAAAATTAAAAAATAACAATTTTGTGAGGTTACATTTACCGGATTTTTAACTTTCCAGTTTTTTCCGGTTAAAATATGTCATTTGTAAAACTCTAGTTAGCGTTAACCAGATATTGCACAACGAAAAATAAACGTTAAACTAAGTTTAAGAGATAACTGTTTATTGTACAACTCGCCCTAAAGGTATACATTGGTCGCACGCGTGCTTGAGTGCACTAGTTGCGCGAGCGTGCATGAGCAAACAAATTTACAAGAGTCCAGTGGTATAACACATAGGTATAACACTGTGAATTTTTGGGTGTTGATGAATGACACCGACAATGTTTACCGCATCAACAGTGTTTCATATGACAGTATCAAATGCTTCACATGCATAGCATATTCAGTAAAGACTATTTCACTAAATTTGAGGACACACAGTCGTTATATTATATATGAGGGTTTTTTTCACTTAAATCCCTTAGGAAAAATTAGTTTCAATATTTTGAAGTATGTAATAATCCTTGAAAAAACAATTCGTTCTGTATGATAGTGTTGGCTCAGTGCAATTTTCGACAACGTTATTAATATAAATATATATTCTGGTCCGTATATTATCTAATAACCATTAGAAAATGGTTTTGCTTATGACGATATTATCAGCATTCATAATTTGTTGACTTAACTGTCTATGGATCCTTTTGTAATTAACATAAATTGTTTATAATGTCCTGCGGCGTCAAGCATCCGATTAGAAGTCGAATTGCGTTCTAGGTGAATAGGTTCTCTCATACAATAATTGACTATAGCAGTTCATCTGATTGTATTGTTTTATCTAGGTGAGGAGTTCGGTGGGATTGAATAATATCGTTCAGAACCCAAATATAATAGAGCAGTAAAAAGTGGAATAAAAAACTGAAAAAATGTAGAACGTGTCGCGGGACACACGGTAGGAACTTTAGTTCCTTTTAAGCAAAAATTGTGTAATACATTTGACGTCATAGATAAACGATTTGCATAAGCCTCGGTGGCCGAGTAGTAAGCAAACCAGACTCTCACGCGGTAGACCCGAGTTCGATTCCCCGTGAAGAAGATTTTTTTTATTGTTAATTTCATTTTTAAATAATTATTCTGCATGATATTAATAACGACAATGGGTAGACGTTTGAAATATTTAGCAGAATATTCATTGTTATAGATAATGGTACGGTACCCTTCATTAGGGAGTCCGACTGGCAACATCTACTTATAACAGCATCGTATATTTAAAAAGGTTTCATCATACAAACTGGACATTCAAGAACTGTACGTTTACCACAAAATTAGTGGAAACATAAAATTGAATTGTTAAATTTTTAATTTGAAGTTATATTACAGTTTATAGAAATTTTTATTATCTAGATTTTTTCTTAAGTGGGTCGTAGAAAAAATATGCTGCTCGACTCGTGTGGATTGTCCATATCGCACTTGAACGATTGAGTACTCCGCCTACGGCGTCGTGCTCAAACTTCTTCCTCGTGCGATATGGCCATCATATCCACACTAGTTGCACAAACTACTAATTCTTTGAAAATATGCCCTTTCACATTTAAAAACAACCTGCCAAATGTCAAATCAATTTATCCATCCATTTTAAAGTTATCGAATTAAAACATTCAAGTTTTCAATTTCAACACCCTGTATTTCGAAAAGTAAATGTGCTAGACCCCTTAATCCTTACATCATTTTGTCCAATTTTACGAGAGGAATCTACATACAAACGTTGTAATTACCCTTAACGTTCGAGATGCTTATACCATTTTTTTGCGCGATCGTATTGAAATAAATTCCGAATAAAATAATTTGAATTTCTTTGAAATGAACAAAAGAGATCTATCGCGCAAAAAAAACTTGAGAGGTGTCAAGGGACACCCGGATGGAACGATGTTCCTTTCGATTAATTAGTGAAGGAATTGTATATATACATACACACACCGAAACATTTATATATATATACATATATATATATATATATATATATGTACTCTGTCTGTCTATTCTTTCATACACGTCATAGATGCGCGGGACTTTGTAAACACAACAACAGAGTGTATATATATATATACTCTCTCGACTTCGTAAACACAACAGCGTATAGGTTAGAACACGCACGGCTTGCTAAATACATACGTTCTGAAATTGTAATATTAAAATATGATTTGTTTTTGAATTTATTAAAATTATGACGCGTACACTTGCTAAACACACAAAATGTGGAGATTATAATGCGTATGACTTGGTTAGCACAATAATAAAGAGAGGTTATAGTGCGTACTTGCTAAAAATACAAAAGCATTTATTATTATTATCTGTATATCATCGCACATTGCAGCATGTAATACCTTTCTTCGCATCTAATACACATAAGAGCTCATGGCAGCATGACGTGTTGAATGCCTTGATATAGACGCGTAGGTTGATGGTTCGCGCCCGGACTATGGTGAAATTTTTTTCAATTTATTTGCTTTCTATAAGAGAGAAAGATGCAGACAAAGAAACACGCGACGCCGCACAGCTTACAATAGCTTCCTATATCAAAAAGTGTCGTGACAACTTTTGGTAAGAATTTTATCCGTCTAGCCTCCTTTCACAACGCGCGATAAGGAACTTCGTTCCAATTATGGAAATAATAGTAAAAATTCATCCGAACCAATTCAAGTAGATCACCAGCACTGCGAATACCAGCTTTGCATAGAATTTTAATATTGCATCGGTGGTTCAGTGGTAGAGTGCTTGCCTTCCACGCGGGCGGCCCGGGTTCGAATCCCGGCCGGAGCATTTGAATCGCTGCTTTTTAAACGAGAGAGACTAAGGAGAGAGCACAAGCACGCAAGCAAGGCTCATAACGAAGCAACGTAACATAACGTAGCGTAACGGTCAGATCTTTTGCGTCGCGAAAACTGGTCACTCAAACATAACCTGACGTAAAGAACTAAAGTTCCAAAAACTATAATATACAGACGAGTTGGGATGTAAAATTTCCAATTTTAGGTTATAAAACTCCCCAATTAATTATTAAACATCAAATGCTACTAACCTTTTTCTTTTTTCCTTCAGAGCTATCCTGTTGCCAAGAATCACCGATTCCCAACAAACAATCATCGCATCTGCACACATCACCTGTTGTTTGGGAATTGACAGAACCAAAGGAGCTAACAGAATCAGCACTGTCAGTCCGCACCAACTGTCTACCGGGATGTCCAAGCGCTGCTTGTTCCATTTTTGTCACCAGTAGACTCTCCATTAAATTCTTTGGATTTTTACAAGCTGGAGGAGAAATTATTGGTATAACATGAGATTTAAATTTGGAGCAGCAGTTGGAAGATTCCAAAGTGACAGTTTGAGTGGAATTTTGATTGGCATCCAAAAAGTGAGAATTTTCCTCAACAGCCTCTACCGATGATTCAGATGGACGATCATATTTTTCTGATGATGGTGTTGCAGGCATTAAACGATCATCTTCTTCTAGACTGGTTGATTTTATAGTGAGATCCAAGTTTGAAGGTCTTTTTGTCACTTGTGAAGTTACTATTGGAGATTCGACATCCTGTATCGGTGAATTATTGTTATTTGAAGTCATCTTCAGAGGTGGTCATAATACAGTAATTACCATTTGAATAATATAAGCGCTGTCCACTAAAACATGTATGAATGTGAAGATTGTCCAAAATTAATTGCAATATTTTAAGGACGTTCGTTCCTTTGCCGATTTTTTTCTTCAATCTATCAAACGGAACGGTGGACGAACAGTGAGACGAATGTGTGCATTATCTTCTGTAATTTATTTTGGAGAAACTTCACCGATTCAATACATATTGTCTGATATATTTGATGGCAGGTTTGATAAATAAATTTTATTGGCCTATATTTCAAGGGAATGTTAATTTTATGGGACTTTTTGTGTATGTTGTGCAAGAACATCTTGAGAAAAATAAACTTTCATTAATGTGACTGGTGCCTGTTAGAGTTACGCTAAAATACCGATAAGTTTATGCCAACCCTATGGTTGTTGACATTTTAGTTGTTAAAAAATAAGATTAGGCCAGTGCCGAAGCCTTCAAAAATGGTAAAAAGTGAAAAAAAAATAATAGTAGGATGAACCCCATCAGAAAAGGAGGGGAATATGATAAAATTGGGAGAAAAAATAAATTTACTGCGATCCGAGTTCGGGAAGTGGGAGGGGGTGAGTACCTCAGGGTAAATAATGGTTTATCTCGATTTCAGGCAAAACTACAAGTCCTATGGAAAAAAGTTGAATGGCAAAGTTGTGTATACTTTTGTATACACAATTTTTTCACATAACCTCAAAAATTGGCATTTTCTGAGAACATTTACCATAGTAATGTATATTTTTTCCCAAACTATCAGAAAGTAGAGATTTCAACTAACAAAAAGCCCACCGACTTTTTGAAAAAAGCTGATATTTTGACACGAGACTTATCGATTGAAAATTAGGGTGCTTTTTTGATATTAAGTCAAAATAAGGTGAAAAAATTAATATATCGAATCAAATAAATGACAGTGTATTTGGGATATAATAAGGAAAGTTTTCACCAAATTTCGTAAAAAAATATTTTTTTTGGAAAAGATAAAAATAAAAAACCAAAAACTTGGTTATTTGAATTTTTCACATACATTTTGAGGTTTTGTGAAAAAAGTTGTAGATTTTTTTATTACCCACAACTTTGCCATTCAACTTTTTTCCATAACACTTGTAGTTTTGCCGGAAATCGAGTTAAACCAATATTTACCCTAAAATACCTACTCAGTTTTAATTTACTGCATCAAAAGATTTTCATTTATTGTTAAATAAACAAACAGTTTAGAGTTATGAGAGTTTGGAGTTTATTTTACCAAGAGAAAACAAAAGTGCCATAGAGAAATAAATAAATAAGATAGCTGTTGAAAATGTAGTGTTCTGTGACATAAAGTGACTACTAGTGCCTACCTTGGCTGCAGGTATGAACTATCACTTAAGACGCGAGTTTTTTTAATTCTTGAATTTTCAGGATACCTACGCGTGATATTATTGCACAATATTTGCAATTAAATGATTTTGCAATTTAATAACTGTTTTTTAGTCGTTCAAGTCAACTTTCAAAAGACCAAGCAATAACAGTATTGTGCTAAATCATTCAGATCGTATTATCGCATCATAATATTGTTCTGCAGTCATATGATTTTGGTATTGGATTCAAACTAACGACCAGGAATCAGAATAAATGGCCCGAACTCCTTATAAAGTCTCCATGGACAAAAGTATAATAAATAAAACAATTGAGTATGTCATATAACTATCAAAAAGTTTGACAGGACAATCCTTCAACAGCAAAGATTCTACGTATACAATATTTCACGAGTATACGTCTGTTTCAAATTAGTACGATAACATCGACTAATGAAAAGAAGCCACGTGAAATTTGCCAACTGTCTTGCGCAGAAATCAAAATCGGTCTTGTTTATCTATGTCGACTCATAACGACTGTTTTATGCCATTGGCGTTACAAACGAACATCACTAATCGGTAATAATTTAACGATACCAAGTATTTTCATACAATTTATTTGAAATAATCCAAAATATGTTTTATTTGAACTATACATACGATAAATACATTAATATTGTTATTTTGTGTTAACTTACAAAATGTAAAAACGTTACGCTACTGATTTGAAGTGGAATTTTCATTTCACAATATGGCGCTGGTTTTGACAACAACTTGGCGCATACGACTGCAACTTCAAGTGGCTTTTTCTTACGTGAAACGGAGTCTAGGAATAAACTCAAAGGTACACTTGTGAATTACTCCTATTTAAAAAAAACATTGTTAAATTATGCTTGTGATTTATTGCTCTTTTATTAACGATTTATTTGATTCACTATTCAAAAAAGTACAAGATTAAATGCCGCGATTCGTGTTTCATTGCCCAGGCGTAGCCAATGCTAGGAATCCAATTTAAATTGATTAGTTACAGAATAGACCTCTATCTCTAACACTTTTGGTTCCTTATTTTTGTTAAACGCCTTTAATTCAATAAATCAAACTCTTTCACAATAAAAAGTGTTAAATATGATACTGATTAATCGTCTTAACATACCTAGTAACTAATAAAAAAAAGTGGATAACATTAATTCTAAACAACTTAATGTACGAAACGTTAATGGAGAAAAAAAGTTTATTAGATATCACATGAAATAGGCAAGTGATAGATGGAAACGATTTCAGCTTTCAGGTGATTCGATCACCAAGTTTTATTGGCAATTAAATTGAATAACATTCATATGCAAATGAAATAGTTAGCGTAACTGAAATATTTGTTCCGGGGAGATCTAAGAGATCAGGATTACATAAACCGTTAATCGACATTTATAATTTGAAGTGAATAAATGTATGACATTTAACAGTCGTGACTGTCGGTATAGAAATGGTTTCATGGTTTTCAGTACGAACCTAATAATACTATCAAAATATTAATATAAAAAATATTATATTCATTCGTAATAATTTTTAAATGTTTGACAATAATTTTTTGGTTCTAAATTTAGTGTCAAATAGTCAACTTTTGAAATATATACAATATGTCCCCCTAAGTTGGAATATTATGTAAAGCTTTGTTATTATTAATTTTAAGAGAAAAAGTCATTCTTCATAAAAAGTTCTGCATTATCTAAAACCTATAATACAGTCATCAAATATCAAAGTTTTCCAATCGTATACGAGATTTGTCAAAAAATGTGAATTTTACCCAAGAGTGAAGTACCTACCTTTAAATTTGCCAATATCGAAAAATGTTGCTAAAAAAAATTTATGTAATACATTTGACGTTTAAGAATAAGGGTTTGTATATTCTTTGGTGGTAGAGTAGTAAGCATACCAGACTCTCACGCGGTAGACCCGGGATCGATTCCCCGAGAGGAAGTTTTTTTATTATTAATTTTATTTTCAAATGATTATTCTGCTTGATATTAATAACGACAACAGGTAGACGTTTAAAATATTCAGCAGAATATTCATTATTACAGATAACGGTACGGTACCCTTCATGTGGGAGTCCGACTGGCAACATCTACTTATAACAGCATCGTATATTTAAAAAGGGAAACCGTGGCATTATACAAATTGGACATTCAAGAACTGTACGTTTACCACAAAAAAATTAGTGGAAACATAAAATTGAATTGTTAAATTTTCAATTTTATATTACAGTTTATAGAAATTTTTATTTTCTAGATTTTTTCTTGAGTGAGTCGTAGAAAAAATATGCTGTTCGACTCGTGTGGATTGTCCATATCGCACTTGAACTTTGTCCTCGTGCGATATGGCCATAATATCCACACTAGTAGCAAAAACTACTATTTCTATCAAAATATGCCCTTTTACATTTAAAAACAACCTGCCAAATGTCAAATCAATTTATCCATCCATTTTAAAGTTATCGAATTAAAACATTCAAGTTTTCAAAATTTCAACACCCTGTATTTCGAAAAGTAAATGTGCTAGACCCCTTAATCCTCATGTCATTTTGACAACCGATGCTGTAAATAAACAAAAAAGATCAATCGCGCAAAAAAATTATGGAAATAATAGTAAAAATTTATCCGAACAAATTCAAGTAGATCACCAGCACTGCGAATACCAGCTTTGCATAGAATTTTAATATAGCGTCGGTGGTTCAGTGGTAGAATGCTCGCCTTCCACGCGGGCGGCCCGGGTTCGAATCCCGGCCGGAGCATATGAATCGCTGCTTCGTAAATGAGAGAGAGACTATATATATATATATATCCTTTATCTATGAGAGAGACTAAGGAGAGAGCACAAGCACGCAAATAACGAAGCAACGTAACATAACGTAGCGTAACGTAACGCGTAACGGTCAGATCTTTTGCGTCGCGACCCCCGGTCGCTCAAACATAACCTGACGTAGAGAACTAAAGTTCCAAAAGTTTTCCATATGATTCCAACTTAGGGGGACATATTGTATCCTTAATTAATCTTTATGAAATAAAAATAAAAGGTCAAGTTTTTCAAAAAAATAAGGAGAAAAATAGTGAATATACCCAACTAGCAAAACGGAATTCTAAGAGGACTGAATTGTTGTATAACAGTCGAATAGCGTTGCTTCAAGGACTGTTTGTTTTTATTAAGCCTTTTGTTGCGATAATTTTGTTTTTTAAAGAAAGTTGTTGTATTAAATGATTCTATAGTGACTTTTACAATATATGCTATAACGCATTATACGATCATTTCTTTTAAAATGATATAATACCTTATAAGCAAGCTTATACAATATCAAGATATCATTTTATAAGACTTTCATACCTATTGTATAAAAGTTCTATAATATACTATATAACTAACAGATACAACATTATAATATAGTTACTTAAGCTTGTCTTATTAAAGCTGTATAATGTTGTATAATAATTATTTTATAGCAATCAATTGCGTTGCATTATAAAACACTTTTATACGTGAACTTTGAATTGCTATAAGCCTATCTCCTTTATAAATGTCTTATAGGATAAAACTGTGTATGACAGAATAAATTCGTTCCAAAATCTGCGTTTTACAACTGAAGAGACTTTTGCATTGAAATATCTTATTTTGTTGGGTGACACATACAGTTAAAGTATATGAATTGAGTGAGAGAGAGAGTTCTTTGTTACCTTCCTCAATAGTCTCGACTATTTTAAACATCATTTACACAAATTGATATGACCGACAAGACAATTGTTTAAACAAAATACACCACTTTGAGGTTAGGAAGCAAATGATTCTATAAAGGTTGTATAGTGCCGCCAGTCGCACATAACCACGTTGAACAACCGAATCATAACCGAATGTTACCATGATGCAGAAATCTGTTCAGCCTTCTTAAACACTCTGAAGCATGGTTGTCACGTTGCCCTAAAAGTTTTATAGGTGAAAGAGAATTTTAACCTATTTATTTTATGTGAACCGCCATTCTAGCCACAGCTATAATAGTCAGTTTCACTCAATGAAAAAGAGATTTGACATTCCCCACATGGCGAATCTGCATTCAAAATGCAAATGTGTCAAATCACCTTTTAGTAAGTAAGTAAAGTTGACTATAGTACTCTCTCTTATTGACACATTGAAATAAGTTTCTCGTATAATCCGAAAAGAGCCAGAAATTCCGATATATAATATGAAAGTGAGTTATATTGACAGTGAGTAATACCTTCACAATATACCTAATTATTTCTATCAAATCATGCGAGCGTGCGTTTTTTTTTCAATACGTGTGCTTTTTTCACTTATAATCACACGAGAGCTTTTTTTTGTAAAAGTAAACTTGACATCAATGAGAATTTTGTTGCCTGGCAATTTACCAAAAAAAACTGCCTCGAACTGCTACGGACATTCCTGAGTTGAATTGCCTATATAATGGCAACAAAATTCGGATTATAAATGTCAAGTTTACTTCAACTAAAAAAAAAAAGTGTAGTTTGGTCGGACAATTCAATGAACCGCTCCATTTTCTGGCAACGGAAGTTTCAGAAAAATTGAAATAATGTCATCAAAAATTTGTTTACAATGCTGGTTGTAATGCCTCCAAAAGTTAGGTTCCGTTTTGTCTAGAAAAGTTAGGGCAAACTTTTTTCGCTGTCATAATGACAAAACACCGCGACATATGGCAGTTTTAGTGCATGAATTACATTTTCCTTCAAATAGCAATGCTGTGGTGATATGAGCTACTTTCCAAATTAAAAAACGTGCTTTATAACGTTTCCATACGTGGTCGTAGGAAAAATTCTTATAACCATATTATGAGATTTGGCAACCTCTACTTTTCGCGAATCTCAATATGATTATTACTTGTCAGGTTAGTTGTATAGTGCCTAAATAATCGTCGTTATAAAACAGTTATTGTATACCGTTTCATTTTACAATAAAATATTGTTTAAGGCATTTCTTTGGGATAAAATTGTTGTATTATAAATCGCCATGTTTAAATAAGCAATTCTTGTACCACTATCGCCGCCATTATGATCAATTGAGTTGGAAACATGAAACTATATTGAAAAATGTGACTTTATCATTATTTAGAGAATTATATTGTGAAAGAATTACCATATGAAAAGATAAACTATTGAAATCATAAAATAAAAAGTATTTTAGGATTTTCTATTTTATTTTTTTTCTCAAGTATCTACTTGAAACTTAACCAGAACTGAGGCGCTTCATTTTCTTGCCAAATATATACCTATAATCTATCAGTAAAATTCGCGGCGCATTGAAATTTGTGCTATTAAACCATCCAAATGAAATTATTACCTTACTATCGATGTCCGCCCAAGCGGACCATGTCGTTTTGATAAGTCTCCATATCTAGAAATGAAAAGTAGGATGCACGTTCAAATTGAAATATAATTTGGTTCTGATATTCTTCACTAGAAAATGAAATGCTTGTATAAACTGCTATAGGACAAAATGTTTCCATTGTGCTCGAAATAACAGCATTATAAAAAAATATATTGCATTATACAACCATTTTGTAAGACCTTCATAGTGCCGCTTCAATCCCATTTTATAGATGTCACTACATGACACACTATACAATCATTTTATAGAAGCTGTATAAATGATCATAAAACAGTCGATTAAGAGTTGTATAAATGTGTATTAAACAGTCATATAAGAGTTGTATAAACTTTTAATAGAACTGTTATACAACCAAACAGTTGTATAAAAATGGGCCCTTTTTAGTTGTATAAGGATCGTATAATTGTTTTGTAGACCGTTATAATTACAGTATCCTATAAGATCTATCTTGTAGCTGTTTATAGAACCCTTATAGAATTTAAATTGCTACTTGGGATATAAAAAGGAGTATGCAGAAGATAATTGAATAGATTTAAAAAATATTTTAGGCACCCGCTGTACAGGGTTTTTAATTATATTTTGAATCCGCCTTATTTTTAATAATTACGGGAATACAAAAAAAGTTTCACATAAAAGTTGTATTATTTTACCTGTACCGACCAAAAGAGTAACAACAGACTGAATTTTGTATACAGGAAGTGCCCAATATAATGCATCTTCAATATTTCAAATGGGACACCCTCTATTTTTTTAGTTTTGAGTAGCCCTGCATTTTCTGATAACAAATATATAACCTTGTGTGGCATAGACCATTCCAGAATGACGTCACTGACAGGTTGTTGAGGGGCAGGCAAAGTTTGTTTACGGTTCAGTTGCATTGTAACTAAAGCGTTGTCAACAGCAATTTTTAAGTTTTTGACCAGTAGTTTTTGAGAATAAATTATACTTTCGAGATTTACAGTATTTCATCTGTAATATTATTGAAAATGCCATCGTTTTGTTCGGTTCTGAAATACTCTATGCGAGCTGAAAGAGGCAAGGTATCATTTTTCAGATTTCCTGCCGTTTTAACAAATCGGGGAGATTATTTGAACGCATTATCCAGTGGACGGCGTAAGGCATGGATAAGGACTTTAAAACGAGGTCCTTTAACAGAAACTCAGCTTAGAAATGGTCGTACCTATATGTTCCAGACATTTTATTTATCATTCTGATAGGGATTGAAAAGTTTTAAAATTTTTCACCTGAGAAATGTTTTTACCTTGCTTAAAACAACGAAAGCGTTGTTGACTTTCTCAGCCATAAATTTCAGAATTGCCCCTGAGTTGTAATTTTCATGGGCTTTCAAGCTTTTTACAGCTTTCAACTGCTTAGTTGTGTAGTAGCTATGAGTTTCCACTAAATAACCTACTAAATCCAGCATGGTCACAGTGGGTAAATCAGTTTGGGACGTCAAACATTCACTAATTGTAAGGGTATACGGGTCAATGTTATTTATCACTGCAATTTTCTTTAAATAACGCGAAAGAACATCTCCCGATAGTGTTGCAAAATATGCACTTCGTGACAGCGACATTATTGCAATAATCTAACAAGCAGTCTCTTTCTGTTATTATTAAATACTACAAACTATGAATGTAAAAACTTTTTTCAAAAACTATAACACAGGAGATCAAAATTAATGTTAACCAAACAAAAATAACAATGCAACTGAACCATAAAAGAACTTTGTCTGCCCCTCAGCAAAGATGGCCGACCTGTCAAAGTCACGTGTTCTGGAATGGTCTATTGGTTTTGTTCTATCATGACAGATGGTACTACAAATGGGTAACCATAGATGGCTACGTAACTGACATTTCAAAATGAAACGATTATTAATTTATCATCAGCTGTCAGTTCTTATACTAAAATGGATTATACTGCAGATGAAAAAATAGATAATTCTAAATTTATGTGGAAAATTAAATAGTATGATATGGAAGCGCAGGATAGAGCACCGCCACATAATGTCGTATCCGATGAGAACATTTGAGTAATCAATTTTATGTGTGTTTCGGCAATATTGGTACCAAATAGTCCCGACTTAACACCATGTGATAGCTTTTTGGAAGAAAAAGTGTATTTTGATTCAAAAACAAATATAAGGCGTTTTGCTGCGAGGTACCGTTGACTCATAGTTACACAATTTCTCGGGACCGTAACATTTTCGCGACAGGTCGGTTCAAACTTTTGTCTTTGAGTATACTTCAACGGTACGCAAATTCATGGACCGTGGTGAACAAGGTGTTTTGACAGCGGTTGACGGTTGACATTCAGGGCGGGTTTATCAATGCTCGGTTAAATATTGTAGCCTTCAGCTAAATCTTAGCTGTTGGTCAAAGGGTTTATCAACTACCAGTTTGCATTAGCTGGCAGTCAAACTTTCGGCTACCCTATCTGCCACTATCAAGTTGATGTTAACCATAAAACATACAGTTAAATACGAGAAAGTGGTGTTCTGTTATTCTAACCATAGATTCTAACTGACAACTGTGTCATGATTTTCTCATGTTTGCTTACATTTTGCAACAAAGATTATTTCAACTTTAAATTTGATTGTGTTATTATCGTTTGGGGTGAAATCGAGAGGAATTTATAGTAGTTTAGTAGCATCCAGGTTCTGTGTGTATTTTATTTCATTGTTATTGTCAATGGATCTTGAGGAACTTGACGACCTTTTCGATGAAGAGCTTGGAGCTTGGCGAAATATTGGAATTTGTAAAGTACGAAAAACGACCATCTACTGAAGAACGGATGAATCCATTTGAAGAGCTCGATAATGTCGAGTTTATTACTCGGTTTTGTCTATCTAAACCCAGTATTCTCATGATACTCCAACAAATTCCAGCTTTTCTCGCCAAGTCACAGCATCCGTATTTTTGCATTCTATTATGTTTTTATGGTGAACGGCTACTTTTATAAGTACCTAATTGTCGCTCTGACTCCGTGAAATTGGGAAATCTTTTTTGTTTTGTGGACATGCTCAAATGCAAACAACTCAACAAAGCACAACATAGAAAAACAGTCACAATTTTGAAACTGACAAGTGAAATTTTTCACGATGTTGTCAGAGTAAGCTTACAGTAAAATAGAAAAATAATATCTTTCACCTCTATTTTCTTGATTCAGTGTGTTATAACAAAATATGCGAATAAAATTAATAATAAATTTATATCTCATGTAACGGGTGATCCTTCTTACACCAAATTAAAATGAGAAATTTACACTCTGACAACATTACACTCACGTTCATAACCCGAACAAGGTTGTCAAATGCTCAATTACACTCCTCCTCCTCCAGGGCCCGTATTCTTAAGGGACTAGTGAGAATCTCACCAATGAGATAGGTGTATTGCATGGTTGCCTAAAACATGAGAGTTTCAAATTGGTCGTATTTTTAAAAGCAATAGTGAGATCTGCAATATCACCGGATGAAATCCAATACGCATGTTTCTAAGCTTCTCACCGCTTTTGGCGAGATTCTCTATCGGTCCGAACCATGAGAGATTGAATCTCTCTCGTTTCAGGCAACCCGTAATGCATCAATCTCATTGGTTAGATTCTCACTAGTCCCTTAAGAATACGGGCCCAGTTAGTTAGCTGTCGGATTCAACGCTGTCGGTTATGTGGTGCATTGATAAACGCTTTCTATTGTAACCGAGAGTTTGACTGGCGGCTAGAGATAGCTGAGTGCTACACGACGTAACGTAGCTGACAGATTTAACCGGGCACCCGCCCTTATAATCAATCACATAACTGATAGAAACATAAAAAAGTCAGATAAAAATAAATCAAAAAAATGGAGGTGGAGCAAAAATAAAACGTTGATAATATGATTATGAGTTTTAATTAACGTATTTGATAATAAAACTCTCCTTTCCTCAATTTCCTCTCCTATAAAAAAAAACTACAGTTCATTTTTTAAAAAAATTTCAAAAAGTGTAAAGTCTGTAAGGACTAGGTCCTCAATAGAGAATAGATCATCCATATAATTGACACGATAATAATTAATAAGCAAATGAAATAAAAATAACCACAACGGAAAAACCAATGTGACAAGCATAGGTGACTATCTCGTCAAATCAAGACCCAAAGACCAAGACCAACGACTTTTTGCCAATGAACCAATGAAAAGAAATAAAAGCACGTTTGAAAAGGATAATGACAGTACCGTTTCCATTGAATCGGTAGTCAACCGGTACCTCGCAGCAAAACGCCTATAAACTCTATCACGGCAAAAGTTCGCGCGGAAATTGAAAATTTGAATGAATAGCATTTATTGTTGTTTTAAATGAAGTATTGTATATTAAGTCATTAGTTTTGTTGAATTTCTAATTATACCTAAAGGTTGTTTTTTAACTAAATGTGAATTTGTAAATTATATAAATTATAAAACAAAACTAATGCTACTCAATGTTATATATTTGTAATCAGAAAATGCAGGGCTATTCAAAACTATAAAAAAATACAGAGTGTCCCATTTGAAATATTGAAGATTCATTCAATTGGGCACTAACTGTATACAAACTTCAGTCTGTTATTCCTTTTCCGGTCGGTACAGGTAAAATTATACAACTTTTATTTGAAACTTTTTTTTGTATATCTATAATTAATGAAAATAAGTGGGGGTCAAAATATAATGAGAAACCCTGTACATGCTGATGTTAAAAAGCATCCCACTTCCTTGTTATTTCTGATAGCAATTCCCAACTAGTTTATTTTTAAAACCTGCTTAAAAATTACACGTTGATAATCTTCTTTGATGACCGTACGGATTAAATACTGTCTTCTTTTTCTCGACAAGAGATATTTTCATAATTTATATGATGTTTTCAACTAAGTACTACATCGTGATGTACAATATTCTACAATCTTAAATCAAGACATTCCACTTTGTACTTATTTATTTTCTGTTTCTCCTGCATGTGAGAATAACTAGCTATCAAATATGTCTCGGTAATATCTAGACGGATAATACCAATTTTATCATTACACAAGATCTCTTGAAAATTATTACTTTGGATGTCTTTACCTTTCGTTCGGTATTTCTGAAAATTACAGAAGCAAGTGCAAATGGCTATAATAACTTCGGGTTTAAGATCGGATTTATGATTACGATAAATTGCAGGAACATGTGAAACCGTTAAGGAAAGTTACGATGTCGGAAGAGACGCAATTAACGTTTGAATCTGTACTTGAATTGGAAATCTATTAAATTTTGATTAAAAATGAAAAAATACTCAGTTTAACGCAGGAACATTAAATTTAATAATCGTAATTTCAATAATATCCATAGTAAAATTAATAAGTTAAAGTGTAACTAATATTAATGTGATGACATTGAATTGTATTACAAATATTATGCAGGTTAATTTTTATCCACTATACAAATTTGAATTATATTTGAGAAGCATTATTTCACAATATTCGAATTCATAAAGAAATTTTATGCACGCCATTGAGCGGCTTTTTCCTTCAAAGGGCTTAAACATATGGGTCATCACATTAACAATAGTTACACTATATCAAGGTTAGTTTTTCACAAGAATCTTTAACCAATTTAATAACGTAGAAAAGAGATTAAGTTGTTAAGAGGAACGGGAGAGGTGAAAAAGTAATAAGATACGTGCCGACAGAAGGATTTTCTAGATTTCTGTAAATAAAGACCAAAACTTGTAGCTAACATAGGTAATTCACAGTTACAGATACTTTTGAATCGAAACTAAAGGCCCCCATACACTACGGGTAAACATGACAAACTTAACCGAACAGTTAAAATTGTACGTGCAAAATTGCCGCTTTTGAACACACATACTAGCGTCTAGCCGGTGACATAGCATGGCTCCCGGACGAGAGCTTATTTACCCGACTCAGCACCAACGTAGTCAAGTTTAATTTATTGAGCTCGGCACTCCCCAAATTTAGTAGTTGAGGTGCGCATGCGTCCAAGCAGCCTTTAACCTTCTATTCGATGTGATTGAATGTTAGCAGATCAGCCCAGTTGGTAGGATACTGAGCTTACAACCCAGAGGTCGTGGTTCGAAGCCCGGTTAGGACCTGGGTTTTTTTGTTTTTTATTTATTTTCTGATATTTTACATAGTTACATAGTTACACTTTGATCAACCGGGTTTGGGCCTGGTTTTCCAATT
>CAJUYH010004856.1:0-25444 GCA_910591685.1 Galerucella tenella | reverse complement strand
ATATATATATTGGCTTGTTATTTAATGTGTTGTTAATATAATCATTTACTACATAACAACCAAACTAATATCAACAGACCATGAAAAATCATTAATCATTATAATTTTATCGTTTATTTAGGTGGAATAATAAACAATCATTAAAAACACTGCAAGGCATTACACTTCAAGAACATCTCCATAATATTAAAGTGGTAATTGGGCATAGATGGAACAAAATAAGGAATAACATTCTATAGTTGTTTTATATATTTGACGATTTATTTAAATATCATTGGTGTATATTGTTCGGTTGTTTATTCATTTGTTTTTTGGACAATCATCCAATAGTTATAATGATTATTAGTGATGCACTAGGATAAAAGTCTGCTACAATCGACAATATTTGATTAAATATGCATTAAAAGAACTTGTAATGATCATCAAACGATACAGGGAAATTAATAAATAACACAAGTCACAATATTTTTTTTTTATTCGATAATAATTTAATAGAGTGATGACGTCGTCAATAACCAAGTTATCAAATAGTACATTAAGAAATACACTGCTTCATTTTTATATTTTTTTTTCATCTAAGCTCCATTCCGTGTGAAGATTTATTTTATAAAAACTGGTGAAATGCAACGTATCAAGAAAGATGAAAACTATTTAAACATATATATATATATATATCATTATCATCATTGTCGTCGTCGTCGTCGTCGTCGTCATCGTTGCGCGTAAATGAGAAACTTTATTTTTTTTTGTCGTGAAAAAAGACAATTGTACGTAAAAAAGAGAGAAAAAAGTATATATATATATAAATGAGATAATTGAGAATTAAGAAGCGGTGGACGCGAAAAAAAAACACGTTTGCGTCAAAATATGTAAAGTTATCTTCATTGATGACAGATGAATAATTTTAATTCTCATCAACTTCGCCTTCTTGCTCCTCATCAAATTCAGCATCTTCATCGGCAGTTGCTTCTTGATATTGCTGATATTCCGATACCAAATCATTCATATTAGATTCAGCCTCAGTGAATTCCATTTCATCCATACCTTCACCAGTATACCAATGGAGGAAAGCCTTTCGCCTAAACATAGCGGTAAATTGTTCAGATATACGTTTGAACAATTCCTGTATGGCAGTGGAATTACCGACAAATGTAGCGGCCATTTTAAGTCCACGTGGTGGAATGTCACAAACAGCTGTCTTAACATTATTCGGAATCCATTCAACAAAGTATGAGCTATTTTTATTTTGAATATTCAACATTTGTTCATCAACTTCCTTCATTGACATTCTACCGCGGAACATTGCGGCAACGGTGAGATATCTTCCATGTCGTGGATCGCATGCAGCCATCATGTTCTTGGCATCGAACATTTGTTGTGTGAGCTCAGGGACTGTAAGGGCTCTGTATTGTTGGCTGCCACGCGATGTAAGTGGTGCAAATCCTGGCATAAAGAAGTGGAGACGTGGGAATGGTACCATGTTAACAGCCAATTTTCTCAAGTCAGCGTTCAATTGACCGGGGAATCGTAAACATGTCGTGACACCTGACATGGTAAGTGATACAAGATGATTCAAATCACCATAGGTTGGCGTGGATAATTTCAATGTACGGAAACAAATGTCATAGAGAGCCTCATTGTCAATACAATAAGTTTCATCGGTATTTTCAACCAATTGATGAACTGATAAAGTGGCATTGTACGGTTCGACAACTGTGTCAGATACTTTTGGCGATGGTACAACTGAATATGTGTTCATTATTCTGTCAGGATATTCTTCACGAATTTTGGAAATGAGAAGTGTACCCATACCCGATCCAGTACCGCCACCAAGTGAATGGGTTAGTTGGAAACCTTGAAGGCAATCGCAACTTTCGGCTTCTTTTCTCACGACATCAAGAACGGAATCAACCAGTTCGGCGCCCTCAGTGTAATGACCTTTGGCCCAATTGTTTCCTGCTCCCGATTGCCCGAAGACAAAGTTGTCAGGTCGGAATATTTGTCCAAATGGACCGGATCGTACAGAGTCCATCGTGCCTGGCTCCAAATCAACCAGAATTGCTCGTGGCACATATTTACCACCCGATGCTTCATTGTAATAAACATTGATTCTCTCCAATTGGAGATCAGAATCACCATGGTATGCGCCAGTTGGGTCAATACCGTGTTCGTCGCTAATAATTTCCCAAAACTGCAAGCAGAAACAAAAAAAAAAGAATGATATCAATTTTAAAATGAAATTATTCACTGACAAGAAGTACTAATGCAAACAAATCCTCATTCTTTTCGTCTCATTCAAGCATTTGAGTGTAAATAACTACATCAATTATCTCATTCACAATGAGTTCATTGACTTGATAGCTATTACATCGCGTGTAATTGTAATTATAATCGTATGTATATTTTCTCCATGTGGCTGTTTATAATTCTTGCATATATCATCATCATTCATTCATTCATATTCTGAATATATAAAAATAATCTTTCAATGGCGCCGTTGCACGTCGATTCGCTTTAACTTGACTCGCTTGAGTGCCAATCGAGACTAATTAACACACTGAATACACCAATGTACTGTTGGTGATGGTGTCGGTCAAGCTATTCAGCCCAGTCGGATGCACTCGAGCATGATAGAAACGCTGTTACTATCCATTCGGCATAGCAACACTCAACGTGAAAGATAGACTGCTGCGGTTTTATGTGCACACGAATATATAAAAAAGAACGGATTCAATGTTATGCCTATGCGCATCACATATTTTTTTTTCTCTTTCTTCACTGTCTTCTTAACCGTTCAAAGACCCCAACAATAATATTTCTCTTTTCAACTGCACGAGCTCGTGAACTATTAGATGGTTATACAAAAAAAAATATTACATAGAGATAATGACTGAGTATTATATCAAAGGTGTGTAATAAATGATTAAAGAGAGTAACGACGAAGTGTCAATTGATTGCGTGAATGTATTTGTATGTGTGAGAAAGAAAAGGAGCGCAATCACCACTTCGCCTAGCAATCATTTATGAAGAGTGAAATATAAAAAATAAAAAGACAAAACGCAACAGTCATTCATGTACTTCCATATATGAACATGCGTTGGGAAAGCCACATCGACAAAAACCTGCTTCATTCTGTCTTTCTCCATCTCCCACTCGTACACATATTCAATACGACATATATTATAACTAACAGATATGAGTCACCAATGCCATTAGTTGCTATAAATAGTGATGATATGATGATATTAATGATTATCATACTGCTTTGTATATAACACTATAAACAATTAACATAATAATTGTATTACAGTCTAATATTCATCGTATTTTATTTCAAATCTTCAATAATTTTTTTGTTTTTATTTTTCAATTTCTCTATATGTGTATTTATCATCGTGGAAATCATTCATTCACAATGGCAGGCAGGTTGAAAATAGTGTCACGATAAAAAATTGAATTTTAAACGTTCGGAATTTCCACGATATCTTAAATTGGAAGGAAAAAAAAAAAAATAATAATAAAATGCGTTTAAACTTCACGTGTGTGTTATTAAAACGTGAAATCTAAGTTACGTATAGAGACTATTATATTGTGAAAGAAAAAAAAAATAGATTTTCGTGATATCTGGTAGACATAAACATTCTTTGTAATCCTTAGAGGATATTAAAAGAAAGAAGATAAAAAGAATCGAAGAGAAAATAAATTCCAGCTCCGTCACCTCTCGAAATGCTTTGTGAAAAGTTAAAAGGGACACTTGGAAAATTAATGTATTTTCTTTGGAAAATAGAAATATATACGAATATAACCAGTTGTATATGAATATAAAAAGTGTTTATAAGTCGATGTAGAGAAATCATAAAGTGTCTAACGGATTCTACTCTACCTTGCGATCAATAATTTGAGTAACAGGAATATATCATACTACTACTATTTCTTCTACTGCAGGGTCGTTGGCAAAATGTCCAAAGCATATATCTATATATTAATGATGCTTCTAAAGACAAACGGGAAACGTACAAGGATTTATTTTTGCTTTATTTGGGCGCGTCCATGCACCGTTGTCGACGCTAAACACGCAATACTCGATGTCCTTGGTCTCAAATATATTATCCCTGCATGGTCACACGACATAATCATTGCTCAATTCCATTCGTTTGCTTTTAAAAATCCAGATTTAAAAGAAAAAAATTGAAATTAAATGAAGGTCATTTTGATGCAGCCAATTAAAGTGACAAAAAATTATGCTACATGAAGTTTTTTCTATTACTAGGTGGGGAAAAAAAAAAAAAAAAACAAATAAATAAATAAATAAAATGAGCAAAAAAGAAAATGAAGAAACTTGGTTGTCGCAATACTTAATTCTCGGACATTGACTTTATATGGTATCCTTGAAAGTTATGGAGGCGTTACGTCTACGTTATCTCTCATTGGCTGACTCCTAATCACAATTTTTTTGTTTTTTGATATTCGATAATGATCTATTCATTCTCAACGACTATTTATAAGTCACATTCAGGTGTACCATTGATATTTGAGCACTTTTTATTTCAAATTGTTGAAATAAAAAGTCTCCCTACTTTTTTTTCCTTATCGTCAGAAAGAAAATTACTTCTATTTCGAAATATGATGTACTAGTTAATTGGAACTAAGTTATTTCATTTTTTTTTTTTTTTTTTTTTGATGATGCATATAATGATAATTTCACGGGGAAATATTTGAGCTGTTAGATTGAGGCTTGATGCGTGTTCATGTGTAGTATACTGATACGAAACCCGTGGAATATTTGTGTCTAAGAGCAATATGAAAACCCAATGATTACACTTGTACAAAGACAGGAAGGACTTGGAGAAGAGCGTGCGAGTAAACGAAATAGAAAAAGAGAGGAAAGAAAGTTGCGCACGCATCCGCTCGATTCTGTTGCCGCATCAACCGGTATATCCTGTGCCAGACATTGGAGCCAAGCCACACCCCAGGCCATACGAAAAAAATTTTTTAAAAAAATAAATATATTATTATACAGATGAATTCTCCGGTGTAAATAAATTTTTAAATGCCTCCCTATTTTACCACCGTCATTTGAAACGGTTTATTGGCTGAAAAATACCGCCAAAATATCTTATTTCACTCGAGATAGAGCTGCACTCTATTGCTGAGGCAAACAATCAATGCGGAAATGGCGAGGTCAGACATGTTGTATGTATTCTAGAACACTCTCAAGTATGATTATCAAGAGTAAAATATAAAAATGAAATAACTGTTAAACTGTACAATGCGATATTTGGTGGCCGATAAGTCTCCATAAAATAATGGAGTGGGGAAAAAAAAAAAAAAATTATTAACCGCAATATTTTTCTTACATTGTACATGACAAATTCTCAATTGTAATTCATCAGATGAACATCATATACAAGCTTAGTGATACGTTTTTCAGATTCAACAACATTTCTGTTCGAATATCCCTGCTATCCTTGCGTCATCTGTCTAATTCCACTCTCAAATATCGAGGAATTATCAAATGTTTGTTTTTTTTTTTCACACGGCCAGAGAGACTAAAATAAAATATATAATACAATAATTGAAAATATTATCACGGTAATAATACGATATCGTTGCAGATGCACTTATTTTTTTTATCTTTTATATCATATTTTCGTTTCTCCTATGTTTTATTTTCGACGAACACACAAATGATTTGAAATTTAATTTAATATATAATAATATATATATATACCTTGGCACCAATTTGGTTTCCACATTGGCCGGCTTGGATGTGCACGATTTCCCTCATTTTCGCTGAAGTATTAGACTTGTTTTGTCTATTAATGTATGAAAAGATTAATGAAGCTTTGAAGCTTTTTCTTTTTTTCTTTTCGCTCTTGACGAAAATTCACAACACAATCTGTGAGGGCCCACAAACGAATGAGATGGCGGCGGCGTCTGTTACAGATTTTCAAGTCTACCGGTTGGATACAGTGGTGGGGCGAAGGTCGACACTATTCGTGCTTGTGATTGGTTCCGCCATTTCCCTTCTCTTTCATATTATCCCACTTTTACACCAATACTGTCTGTTGTCGCGCCACAATGCGCAGGCGGCTGACGGCATCGTCGTCTCTATTCTGCTTCTGCTGTTGCTACCAACTAAACTTTATAGAACTATCATTCATTATCCAACATACATTACTATTCTTCTATATTCTACCTACATATAAAATATACATATATAAATTATTTCCTTGTTTTTCATTGCAGATCTATTTCTCCTATAAATGGCGCAAATACTGAAGGAGACAAATAATGCATCACATTAATGAGCGAATTGACTGCTGTCTCTTATAATATTTTGCAGATTGGTATCAGAAATTGTTGTTTTATTGCTTTTATATCTATTCCAAGTGGATAATTATTAAACAATGAAAGGTATAGTTGTTATGAGTTGAACATAACCTATTTCAATAGCAAGAGAATATCAATTATTAATTTGTTACATTTTCATTGTCACAATAACCAATAATTCTAGAATATGCGGCATAAAAGTACAGTGTCCCAATGAAAGGGCACTAACCAATAAAACGAGTCAATACGTCTCCTGATGAATAACGATTTAACCAATCCAAAATATATATATATAATTTAGTCATCAAATATACGTATCGTATATATTCAGGTACACGATATGATCATTTTCCTCACGCAATAAGAATTCATACAATGAAGGTATCTATTCATGACAGACATATCCAATTTAAAATTGTTATAAACTCAATGACATCAGTTAAATTTTTTTCTGTCTAGACTTATATATTCAAAAATGACAATTGAAAGAGGTCATTGTGTGTCATCATATATATATATAGTCATGAAGATTTGCATCCGTGAATTATTTTACTCTGATCCAGATTTATAAATCATGTTGTCAAATTAATCTCAATCTAATATTTCTTTCTTTATATTCATCTGCTTTTGTCTCTATTTCATGCCATGCTACTTTCAGTTAAACGATTAAAATAACATTTATAACATTTGTTATACAACTATGAGACTTTACATACATATACACGAGCAGTTGGCCCTCATTTTTGCTTAACGCAATGGCAGAAGCTAAATTATTGCACCTGCTGTACCTAAAATAACAGGTGGCAACGCTGCAAGAACTAAATAACAATATCTCTCCCATCCGGAAGTTATATCCGTCTCATTTTCCTATTATACATAATATATACATATACATAATAAAAAATACTATATATATATATGTTGACACCATAGAACTTTCAATATGTATAAGTAACATCCACCCATCGACGCGGAAGAAAGTCAATAATGCATGAGTCACTGGCCGACGCGTAACCTCAAACACCCTCGCAAGGAAACTGCAAAAAATAAAATGACTAAGTACATCACAACCATACATACGCATAAATAATCATTGAATTTATTTAATTCCCCGAAAAATAGCCATTCCAATAAATAATAAGTTACATTTGTTTTGATAAAAGTCTTCGACTTCAATTGTCTATGAAGTTATTTATAATTATTCAGCCATTGGACTGTTGACGGATGAATATACTAATTTATCAATAAATAATATATATATATATATATTATGTATATAAAGTATTATGTGCGAAAGAAATAAATTAAATATCCGAATATATTTTAAATGTATGTTAAAGCTTTAATATATATGTTATAATATATAACTACACGTCCAAGATTCTTACATGCGTGATATGTTGCATCGTGTGTGTTCCACAATACAACATCTCTCTGACATTACCATGTATGGATCAGTGGCATGAGTGCGGCTGGTTAAAATCACTTGTATATACACACTTACTGTGTATTAAGTGTTGTATATACACCGTAGAGAGTTTTGTTTCCATAGCATATGTTGTAATGATATTGTGAACACGTAACGGTACTCAACATTATCAGGAAGAAAATTGTGTTTGTTGCAGAAAAAAATTGTAACAATTAATTTTCCTTCTTGGTTTCATTATTAATATTATATAAACGGTTACAAATTGTGGTAGTAGTAGTAATATTACAGGGACAAGGTTGATTCCATTTATATGTCTTATGGTTATTGTCCTTCAACTCTTTATATATACAGTGAAAAATGACATCATATCTGTTTTCACGATTTTATTGCATTTTTTTCTCTCTTCGTTTTCTCTTCGTATCTTGATCCCAATTGCAAATGAATATTCAGTATATTAATATGCAGTAATTGAAACGAAATTTTTTAGAATTTTATAATTATTTCAATTAATTATATAAAATTCCCCAGATGCTCTAAACACTGATAAACATTGTTATTATTATATATATATATATATACATATATTTAATTACGTAAAAGAGGGATGAAATGAGTCACGTGTGTTGATATTATATATATTATGTGAAACAGAAATTTTATGGAATCGCGTGTACAAAGGACATTTGAAGGGTATATTCCCCGTTATGACGTTGGGTCACCGCTGTTGAATTAAATTGTGTTTATATAGTTGTTGTATTGGTGTATGGGTGGTGTAATCGCGTACAAGGAACGGTCGTCGTCCTGCATTTGTCTGGTTTGCGCACTACACACCCAGTCACACTATTGATTCTATGTAAAATGCATTATATGTATATATACAATCGCCATATAGGTGATGTAACTAATGATATCATGGATGACTGAACAGAAAGAAAAAATTGTTGTAATTGGTACACATTTGTATGTATTTATATTGATATATTTTGAATGTTTGTTTGGTTATGTATCATATTTTTAATAAGATATATGTATTTGATACAAGCTCATCAGTATATGTAACGCTTTTTATTTTCATATTTATTTAGAATGGTCTCAGAGAAACTTTCATCGTATTTGGTTTCAAGATGCCGTAGAAGGAATTCTCTTTTGCGATGGCCCCTGGCTCCTGGTGCAAACAAATCGTGACAACGAAATACAGTTCTGGATAATTTGGTACATGAGTAGGAGGAAGAAGTAAAAAGGTGAAAAGTGTTGACGGAGTACGATGCCTGTATACAATTTACTTACAACATTGGTATTGAATCTACCAACTTAAATGTGAGTCACCTTTTATTCTTCCCACTACTATCCATTGGGTCCAACCCAAATTCACTCCACTGCAAAACACTCCTACCATAAATGTCCAATGTTGTTTTCAAAAACTTATGACCATAAAAATTGTTCTGTCGTTTTTTTCCTCATTGCTATTTACTTTTATGCATTGGAAATTTCTCTTTGATACATTCTCTCACGATTTCTTTACCCAAAAAAAATATAAAATTATATAAATATATGTATATTTTTTTTTTAATTGTTTTATGGATCCAAGGTAGTGGCAATATGGATCAGGGTTAATGTATATAAAACTGTTGGGGAAGTTGCACATATATTTTAGCAATGTCTGTCGTATACTTGTATGCCATTCACCAAGGGATTTTTATGAAAGGACTTGACAGACATTGCATTGTTTTTTTTCCTTTCCACATCTTCTCATTTTTTTATCTTGAGTTTCTCTAGTACTTTTTATTTTATTTTTTTCATATTTCTTTTGTTTCACTTCTCTGTCGCTATTTATAGCTACTGTATTTTTTCCTTCTCCAAAGGATGACGTATTGTTTTTATAAAAAAATGAGAACAACTGAATATGCATGTGGAATAAGTCTACATGTTCGTTTGAACGTGACTCACGTGTGCAAGCTCACTGTGGCACGACTTGCCAAATAGCCAATATTCCATTTTTTTTCTTTTTTTCATTTCATGCAATGATAAATATTCATTTATTTCTATCAGTGCCATAAAAATTCTGATAAGATAAAAATACGTGACTATATATAAATATGCATTTATTTCTTTGGAACTCAAAATACTTTAAACAAAAAAATATACGTACATGTAAAAATAACTGAATCTTTTTATTGCTGTAAAAAAAATTCTTCAAGCAGTCAGGGGTCGTTAAACGATTAGGAAACAAAAAATGGTATTATATATATATATAAATAATACTAAAGTTGGTCAAAGGTGCGCCCAGCTCTTTACACTGCGTCCCTCTTTACTTCTCAACCGGACTCGCCGGTTTTCAAGTCTGGAGATTATATTATACTTGCAGCGAGACGAAATGTAAGACAGAGAGACTGCACTGAGAATCGTGGCGAGAAACAGTCCAACCATATTTGGCAACACTGGCTATAACAAACGCACACATACACACAAACACCATATGAACATTCTTTTTTTTTATTTATCCGTTTTTTTCATTCAATTTTTGTTTGTTTTTTTTTTCTTTCATTGCGTCCAGCGGTCGATGGAAAAGCTAATAAAAGTTAACTGCAATATCCCGAGAGAGAAGAAATCAATTTCATACCTCATCAATACATTTTCAAATATATAAACTATTAGAATAAATTTCAATTTGATCATTTAATTTTAAAATATAATGAAAATCGATCTAGTATATCTAAATGTGTGGGTTTCGTGCACATGAAAAGAGCGATCTATTTTTATTTATCAAAGAGAAGGCGCCTTAAAAAAATATATATATAGGAATGTGGCCGAAAGAAACAGTCTCGTATTCTCATTGAGTCAATTTTTCTGATGATGGCGTGGGCATTTATATATGAAGGATTACTACCATGCATATACATATATATTAGTACATATGTATTTTATACCACCCACGCTTTAACAAGTTGCCTTTCACGCAGCGATGATATGAAAAATAAAAATATCTATAATACCGACACACTTTAATATCTCTATAGCAATATATAATTAATTAATTATAAATCCTTGAATATTTATATTGATTACATTACATATAAATATATAAATTAATACGTGTCAATATAATTCCCATGAATATATCGAGTGTGTGTGTCTATATATGAACAAAAAGTTGACATTAAATAGAAGAAAAAAAAAACCTTGGTATTTACAGTCTTATCAATAACATAATAGCAATTTTCTTACTGTGATTCATTATTGTGTTTACAATTTCAGAATGATAAACTCGTTGATGACTCGTGCCACTATTAATATTTTGTGTCATTTCTTTTTTTTTTTTTATGTTTGATAATAATTTTTATTTTTGTGTTGTGCATCCAGAAAATCAAATGTTTTTTTTCAGGTGTTTATTATATATTATATAAAAAACATATAATAAACATATTTATTATATTTATTATAGGTTTATTATATAATTTATATATTTCAAGTTTGTGTCAAATCAACTTATTACAACACAATATAATTATTTAATATTGTCGGTTTTATAAAATGAATTGAATTACTGACTAAAAAAAAAAAGATTATTTAAAATACTTGTTTTTTTATATCTCTGACTAACCCGTAACATCTTAAGTCAATAGTATGATAAAGGGGAATATGTGTTAATCCACCCCTGACACAAGGGTGGGGTTTTGGTCGGCTTAATAACCTGCTGCACAATTTAACAGATTCACGAGATCAAACAATCATTCGTTTATTATCAATTGAATTCACTGCATGAAATATTTGTCTAATATTCCATTTGAACCAATAAATATTCAACATTACTTCATCATTTTTTTTTTCGTTGACAATTTTTAATGAAATAAAATGTGGTGGTAAGTGCACATGCGTTTGAATATGAAATGAGTGACAAATTTGGTATTCAATAAAATTATACTTGTATTGAAGGTAGGCAGAATTTATTTTTAAGGAGCGATTGGCCATATAAGTGTATTTATATATATATATATATATATTATTCTTAAATGGCACATTCTACTTTCTACTTTAACGTTTCTCAGAGCTCAATTGAATATGTGGTATCCCATATGTGAATTGTAAATTACAATTTTCATATCTCCATGCAAATATTTTGCAAAAGGTATAAACAAGAACTTTAAAATTATTTAAAGTATCATTATTATACGTAGCCGGAATTAAAATTGTTGAAGCATGTCGTTGTTTTAAATCGATTTCTTTGTGATGACTAGGTATATAGTACCCAACCCCACTGTCTTATAGTCC
Organism: Galerucella tenella; assembly: GCA_910591685.1. Taxonomy (NCBI): domain Eukaryota; kingdom Metazoa; phylum Arthropoda; class Insecta; order Coleoptera; family Chrysomelidae; genus Galerucella; species Galerucella tenella. Next base: position 13,413 of record CAJUYH010004856.1, on the reverse strand, counting down.
CATCGAGCGCTATGAAATTCATTCTAGCGCATCGATACACGGCCGATGTTCGACGAGGCGTCGCCTGATGAAGACGAGAAGTGGAGAAGGGCCAGACATCGATTTTTACCACAACTGTGGTAGTATATGATATGGCTCTGTCCAGGCATTCCTTCCTTTCTTTTCTTTTTTTTTTACCCCATCGATCGTGCTAGAAAAGTCATGGAAAGGTCACAAAAAATATAATAATAATAATTATTTATATTTGTCAGTATTTTTTGTATAAATATTGTCTCTCCTATATTTCAATTAATTGAAAATTATTTGATTTGATTGTTATTCTATGCATTGCTGGTATGTAATAAAAAATAATTGGATAATTATTATAAGAGCAGACGAAGAGAAATAATAAAAATAAGTGGAATGAACGGAAGGGTGTGACAATGGGTCATGAAACTTTTTTCTCTTTTTCTTTTTGCTATTGTGTCACTGCCTCTTACTTCTTTTACATTGTACATAGGAGTGAGGATGTGCTTTGCTTGTAAAGATTTTAATAGAGAAGAAAAAAAATTGTGGATCGTTTATACAACTACTGCATTAATCATCATTTACTACCGCCTCTGCTTTTACTCTTTAGATTATTTATTTCTTTCTTTCTTTTTTTCAGTCCCGTCTAACTTTTTCAAACAATAACAATAGCTTAAATATATAATAAATTGTTGTGAAAAATAAATGGTATTGTGTATGTATACATGATTTTTTTTTCTTCTTTTCATAATATTGAGCTGAAGGAAACAAACGCAGACAAATATAGACTCGCTTACGTGATGGTTCTCGTCATTTTTTGTTTTTTGTATTTCATCCCCCGACCGGTTATTCCATGTGTGAGTTAACGCCACGTCATTCATTGATCGTTATATATATATACACTTTACATGTACGTAGAAATTTTTATTTGGAACTTTCATGTCTCAAGAATTGAATTCATTGAAATAAGTTACACGAAAAAATTTCATCATATGAACATTAAAAAATATTGAATGCTATATTTAATTCACCATTTTCTATTAACAGTATCATAAGTAAAAAATATAAGAAATAACATTGGTAATTACAATTTTTTATAGTTAATTACGTAAAGAAAGAAAAAAAAAAGGATAACTTGATATTCAATTTTGTCCATCGAGAAATTCGATAATGAGTTTATTTACTTCCTTGTGATATCTTAAATGTAAATTGTGCGCTCCTTTTTCGAATATCTCCAATCTGAAACAAAAATAATGTACAAAATTGAAGATTTTCACAAATATAATATTTATATATAGATATGTATAATAATGACTTTGAATTAGGAATGTTCCTCTTTAAATATATCGGATGTTCAGAGTCAACAATCACATCACGACTTCCATGAATAATCATTGTCGGCGCCTTAATGTCTGGAAGAAGTTTTTTACAAATATCTCCATTGTTTTTTTTATAAAGCTTAATCATAGTCACGACCCACGCTTCCCAAGTCTTTCGAAAATAATCTTCACCATACATGGCTAATAGCGGTGCTTTCATACGCTCAGACCACATATCTATGTTCTTAATGCCTGCGGGAAAATAACGAAAGACAAAAAAATCATTAGTCGCCACTATATATATATACAATACAGAGATAATATCGTGTAACCTAAATACCATAGATCATTAGGTAATATATTCTAATTGTATTTTATTTTGTAAATATAAACGTACTTTCGTATATTTCAATTTCTTTCGGTAAAATATATGCATTTGCACCGAAGACAATTAATTTCTCAATACTCTGTGGATTTTTTGCCGCAATCATAAGTGATGTAATACCACCATCACTCCAACCAACAAGAGAAAACTTGGAAAATCCCAACGTCTCCATTAAATGATGGGCGTAACTTGCGTCACGCTCGAAAAAATCCTCTGGGAATTCTCTGTCTGGTGGCCGGGACTTGCCATAACCCGGTGGATCCCATGCCACCAATGTCAGCTTTGTCTTGTCTAGATTATCCAGCTGTGGTTTAAAATCCGTCCACGCCGAGCCTGTACAACGAATGCAGAAAAATAAATAAATTGTATTATATATATATATATATATATATATATATATATATGTCAGTTGGAGTTATATTTAATTAATATGAATAATAATATTTACCTAAAGCACCGGGAAGCAGTAGAACTGGATGATTTCCCTCGCCAGTTTTCACATAATTAATATCAATCCCATTTACATTAACTTTTTTTTCCTGAAAAGAATATAACAGTATTAATTTGTTGAGCTTATATATTACGTGTATTGTTAATTATATATTATAAACGTTGATAATTATTGTTGCCATTCATAATTTATCGTTTACAGTTATACAATAAATGTGACTGTAATTTTTTTTTTATATAATATGATTTTTACGTGGACTGTATTCGCAGCGATCGATAAATTTCGAGCACCTGCGTACATCTTGTTTGGCTTCCATGACTTCAATGAATTAAATAATGATGATTTGTATGAAATAATTCGACGCACATTCAACAAAATTTTCAAATCCATTATTGATAAACATTCAATGGCGATAGCATCAGTTGAGCGAGTGTTATATTTGCGTGCTTGAATATATTTCTACATATACTTATAAGCTTTCCAATTGATTGGTTATGTTTCACAAGGTCAATGACTCTGAATTATATAAGATATATTTGATTTTTTTGCGAGCGCATTGTTTATTTTTCAAATAATCTGACACTAACAACTGCTCGAATAGGATTTTGAATGGATAAACAATTGATTGTACATTGAAAATATTTATTTCAGAATGAAAAAATGACAATGATAAATCAAATTAATTTTAAAGGAAAAAAAAAATTCACGTGGTTATTATTGCGCTATTGTATTTTGTAAATATATCTCAATGTGTCATACTATTCACTTACTGTATGGATGAAATAAATAATGATCGATTATAAATCAAATTAAATTTAAGATTGTTAAATATATCTTTGTTTTTCTTTCCAGGATATCTCGAACGAATGGTAAACAAAAGTGTGTATATCGAAATCAAATATTACATAAAGAAATTTATCGATTTATCTATAAATCAACTGTTACGGCAATTATTTCAAATTGTTCCTACAAGTATTCTAACCTCTGAATTGACAATAATCTGAAATATTATTTTATTCTTTTCATTTTTATTTAATTTTTGCTTAATTCTTTTGACATATTCATTATTGTTTTTTTGTTTTACTTTTTTGGCGTATGATTTTTCAATTAATGATATAACACTTCAAATAATCTTCCACTAAATTATCTTTCAATATATGAATTTAGATTGTGAGCCATTGCAGACTTGAATTCTTTTATTTCTATACGCATTTATCCACCTGATAATTACTTAATTAAAGTCGGAGCCCAAAACCCCTTTGTGTCACTTTTATTATTTATTTTACCTTCCTTACTTCCCTTTTTAAGTATAATAATATTCAAATAAAGTCTTAATAATAAAGTCGCGGTATGAAAGATGGTAGTAAGATAAATGAATAGTCAATAAACACAAGAAATGTCGCTTATCATGAATTTCGGGGATTGCGATCAGCTTCTGTATAATATTCATCAAGTAAATGTTTCTTGTACTTCGCATGATCATTCCACAGCTCAGATGCCTGTGGATTGAGAGGACTTTCATTGTTTGGCTCTGAAAATCGAATGGCAAATTAATAAAATAAATCTCAATTTACCATGTATGTAATTTTTTTTTTCTTTCTATGACAAAAAATGAAGATATGTAATTATCTTTGTATTAATATTTCATTTACCCCCAAGCAGCGATTGAATTGACAGCAAAATAGTACGAACATCATATAATGCGCTCCATTTGTCCTTCAATATATCCAAACATATATTGCCAACATGATCGACATTTGGATGAAAACATGGAGTCATAAAACGCACAATTGGTGCACTATATGGGTAGCTATGCGGAAATTCCAATGTTAATTTATATGTCAATCCAGAGTAGACCTATAAATGTAACGCAGTAAAATATATAAATAAATAATGAATGTTATTTCAATGATAATGACAAATGAATATCAAACTATTTCTACAGAAGACAATTTCTATTTTATTTTTACCGTATCACGTGGACCTGTTATTGTTCCAATCCACTTGAATAAATTTTCACCGTCGGGAAACGCTGATACGCCTTTTTCAGTACACATCATCAATACCATGAGTTCTTTTTGCAATCTGCAAATCAATAAGTTGATAATTGTTATTGCTATTTTCTTATACCTATTTTTACAGTTATACAGAGTAATTTATAGTCTAGAAATATATTGTATATATATATATATATATATATATGTATATGTACGTATGGAATGTAATATTTGAATGATATATATGTTTACTCAATACAATGCGAATGCGTAACCATTATTATATATAACAGACGCTGTAAGTCAAAGCAATCAAAACATGACTCTGATATTGCTATTAAATATGAGGTTATGTTAAGAGTTATCGCAATAAAAATTTTTTCATTGCGATCACACGAATAACTTTGAACTAAATACTTTTATATTGATATATTAATAATAACAATAAATTATTCAGATTTCGCAATATCGTTAATATTTTTTTTCTGTTTGAATGCCCTTTGTCATTGTGAATTGACATTACTCACCGTTTGCTCACAGCGTGATTATCTTTTGGTATATTTTGCTTCTCCTCCTTCGCTTTGCTGTTTGCACTTGGTGACGAATAAAATGGGTTGATATTTTGTGCCATTGTTGCACGAAAATTACGTTAAATTATTTTCACCCAAATTTTACCGTAGTATATAATTTGCTCGTCAAACGATGTCTTCCAAGCGCAGAGCAATAGACAAGCACAACAGTCACTGAGGAAAGATTTGAATGTTCCCTATAGAGTGTAATATCTCGACTGAAAACATCGGGTTGTGAACAGCTGGCGCTTGAAGTTCAATTCATTATTAATTCAATATGTTTGTTGGGAGAGATACTTAAATACAAATATGAAATATTGATAGAATATATTTAATTATATAATCAATTTATTTATTAGTAGTTTTTTATTCGCAGGTATTCTTTTATATATGAGAGGAATGTATGAATTTTCATGTTTTCCTATTTTTTTTTTCGCCTCAACCATTTTTTAAATTGAAATGTGTATGGTGACTCATATTTATGTTATTGAAAATCTTTATCACGTTATTCTTAGTAATGCAAATGCGATTAATTAGTTATTTAAGGCCAGTATTATATTTAAGGCCATTATATCACATATTTTATTATTTTTTTTGTATCGTGAAATTGTGGAAAAAAAATAAAAAATATATAAGGATATAAACTAATCATTATGATAATTCTTGGTGTTGTACGATGAGACATAGGCCCCAAGTCTTCTTTTATCAGAGGTGTTTACATCTCTGCCCATGTAATATCGCCTTTCAATAACTTTATCAAAGAATCTGCTCAATTTTACCGATGATGTATTGCCAGCTGCTAATGACCTCACTTGACGACAGTTCTGTAATATTTAATTATAATTTTCATTTACTGATATTTAAATTTGTCAGTTGATCTCTTTGATTTCCAATCAGTTGCCCTACCAAAAATATTTCATCAGCACCACATTCCTCAGCTATTGTCGATGATCGTCGATGAAGACTGTAACGTGATGTTACCTGATCTAATTTCGTCCCAATGACTAATATTGGAATCTGGAAAAATAAATTGATTATACATTGTATTTATTATATGAAAAATATGATATTGAAATAATTGAAAACGATTTTTACTTGTGTGGAACCCACAAATCTTTCAGGATCAAAATCATCAAATGCTTTATTTTTTCCACTTCCATCTTTGCTCAACACTTCTTGCAACCATTTCTGTAAATTTTGTTGCGATTTTCTATTCGATAAATCGTGAACTAAAATAATCCCTAATAATGAAAACACAACGAAATTTATTATTGTTTATTCGACAACATAATTAATTCTTAAGTTAATGAGCAATGAAATTCTTACCATTTGTAGAATTGTAAAAAACGTGTCTACAATTTTGATGACTTTGACTACCACCTATATCCCATAATTCAATAAAATATGTCTTTTGATTTGGTGTTCCTTGTTTGTATTCGTGCAATTTAACTTCAACTGAACAACCAACAGTCCATGATGGATTATTTATTGGCTGTTGTTCACATATTAAATGTGTAAGAGACGTTTTTCCAACACCTGAAATGAAATTATTATTCTTTTATTTATTCTGTATATAAATAGTAGAATAAACGAAAATTTTTAATTCAATATAACATTGTTGTATGGTTGATATATTTATTATTGTAAAATATCAATTAGCCACGTCATGATTTTATATACAGAATATATTTTTTGTTCATATGATCATTTATATCATTGCAAATACCAACCGGAATCACCAATGACAATGATTTTAACCTTGTCAATTGATGCCATCGATAATATACAATTATTGATTTCACTTTCATTTAATACTAATTTTTTATTGTTTTCCACATTGACAGGTTATAATTTTGACATCAGTTGCTTTACTCGCGGACAATGAACTCTTGTCACAACAACATAACGACTATGGATCCTAACCTACAATGTGCATTTAGTATATAAACAAGCGGTTACACAGTTTACATGTGTTGAATTATTGTATTATTTTATGAAAAACAATGAGGTAATTGATAAATTATGACATATTTATTCATAAATTCAAGCTTACATCCATAAATATTTACATGTTAACAATAATTTTGTAGCATAATATTAATATAATCGGAATTAAAGCTAATAGCCGATAGATATTTTGATATTTTAAGGTTAGAATAGTAATTTGAAAATACAAAATAATTGTTCAAATTGATTTTATTATTACTGTAGTACATTTATAGTAAACTCAGGTGTTGTTATATTGCAGATCGTGATTTTGGCCTTAATTTATAACAACAATGACCGCTGTGGAAGAGAGATTTGTAACCGAAGTACCTAGTAGTCTTAAACAACTGGCTAGACTGGTTGTTCGAGGCTTCTATACGTTAGAAGACTCATTGATTGTTGATATGCTTGTTCGAAATCCATGTAAATATAAATCACGAATTATTTGTAATTAATAGCATTCAATAGGAGCACATTATTCAATGATACGTCAGAATCGCAAAAGTTTATAACTTTTTTTTCAAAGCGTGACAATGATATACTATTATTTACTAAAGTATTGTTATTATTTTATACAGGTATGAAAGAGGATGATATTTGTGAGTTGTTAAAGTTTGAACGTAAAATGTTACGTGCTAGAATAGCGACGTTGAGAAATGATAAATTTATACAAGTTAGGTTGAAAATGGAGACAGGATCAGATGGAAAAGCACAAAAAGTCAATTATTACTTTATTAATTACAAGGTAAAATTATTTTTAATCATAAAGAGAATAGTCAAAGAATAAAATATGAAAAAAAAATATAAATTAATTGTAACAAATGTGCTTTAGACATTTGTAAATGTTGTTAAGTACAAGCTAGATCTAATGAGAAAAAGATTGGAGACAGAGGAGCGTGATGCAACAAGCAGAGCAAGTTTTAAATGTACAAATTGTTTGAAAACATTCACAGATCTCGAAGTAAGTGTATGAATTGAATACGAAAATATATTGATTTCACTATTGCGTTATATTTTTTTTATTCAACAGGCAGATCAATTATTTGATATGATCACGGGTGAATTTCGTTGTACATTTTGCCGTGAAATTGTTGAAGAGGATCAATCAGCACTGCCGAAAAAAGATTCTCGTTTATTACTCGCTAAATTCAATGAACAATTGGAACCTCTATATATTCTCTTGCGAGAAGTTGAAGGAATTAAATTGGCACCGGAAATATTGGAACCCGAACCCGTCGACATCAACACTATTCGCGGGTATGAAATCATTCTTGAACAGTCAATCATTTCACTTCTTTTCAATTGCCATTATTTTTTATTCTCTTTATTCCCCTGCTGCGCGGCAGTTTGGATTCCAGAAAAACGAGCGGGCTTCGTGCTCCTGGCGAGCAATGGTCAGGTGAAGCAACAAGAACATCGGGTTTTGCTGTTGAAGACACTCGTGTCGATGTAACAATAGGTGATGAGATAGCCGATGACTCTGCAACGCGACGAAAGGAGAGACCAATTTGGATGATGGAAAGTACAGTTATAAATGATGGCACAGAGGTGGATGTTAGTTCGACCCAAGATCGTATTCTTGATAAAGCCGCAGCCACTGCGACAACAACGACTACAGCAAACAATAAACAGGGTGAAGATATTATGTCGGTGTTGCTGGCGCATGAGAAAAAGGGTGGCACTAATAATGCTGCTGCAAATTCAATTAAAACTGTTCGTCCACAAGAATCTAGTGATAGTAGTGATAATGAAGAGGCAACGGAAATGCAAGCAATCGATGCTGGTTTGTTTTTACCAATATTATCATATTTTTTAATTGACATTGTATTGTTATGACTTTTTGTTAATTGTTAAAATTGTTTCAGGTGATATTGAGGTTATGGAATCAGAGGACGATGATTTAATACCAACAGTTAGTGTTGGTGGTAAAAGTGTTGCTATTACGGATGTTAATGATACATTGATAGCGGAAATGACGCCGACTGAGAAGGATGCATATATACAGACACATCAAGAATATTATGCGCATTTATATGATTAAGAAGAAAATATTTTATATCATACCATTTTCTTTCTTACATTCTTTTTTTTTTACCTCATTGCAAGTGTGTAATGTATTTTTTTTGTAGATATTGAAATAAAATATTCTTTTCCTAATAAAAATAATGAGTGTACATTACTAATTTTCCTTTTCATTTCTAATCTTTTTATTTTTCAATTTATTTCATTTCAGTAACATATATTAACGTTAACTCAACAATATTTCACGATTTAACATCGAGTTTGTTTCAATAAATAATAGTTTTAGTTAAATATTCATAAATATGAAATGAATTAAACTAATAATAAAGAATGAGTCACTTCTGGAAAAAACGGGAAGTTTTTAAAACTGAAAATTGTTATGTAATTATAATCTTAGTATTTGAGTATATTTTTTTTTTTTTTTCATCTCATACGACATGAATTTCCATTCGACCACCACCATCAAATGGAAATTCGGAGACGATAAGAATAATAAATTGTTTTTTCGTTTTACTTATAACATTTTTCTTTTTTTTTGCTTATTTTTTTTTTCAATATTTTCTCATCTGTTTCAGCATAATTTATATATTTATTATTTTAATAAACCGATATCTAATTCAAAATCCTTTCAATCGCGCAGTTGCTCATTTTAAATATAGAAATTTTGATTGACTCAATAAAGACCTTCAAATTTTAAAGCACCATCGCGTACAGACTGCATTTTTATAGCATCTGTACTCTTAAATTCTATCAAATATTTCCATGATGGAAATATTGAGATGATGAAGAGCCTTCTGATATTTATTTGTTCCAAAATATTAATGAGAATCGATATAAAATTCATATCATCCTTTTAGAATAATCAGATGGTATCGATCACATTTATAAATATATATATAGACATATATATATATATCTATATGTGTGTTGATTATACGTATCGCGAATGAATTTACTCTGGCTCATTGAGACGTAATCGCGCAAAGTCCTCAAAGACAATATTATCATCGTCATCATTTGCATAGCATGAATTTTCATATCGTGCCCGATCAACACTTTTTCCTTTCTTTAAATTAGCACTTTCACGATCAACTGCACCAGGTGTTGGATGCATTAATTTAAATGGCACATCAGTGATAAGTTCACCACCCAAAGTGCCGCAATTTAATTTCACACGTACGGAATATGAAATTATAATACCCAATGCTTCAGCAGGACATTTGCCTTCAGCGACCATTGTTGATGACGCTAAGTTGACATCATCATCCTAGAAGCAATTTACATATGTATTATTAAATAATATCCGTATAATATTAATTTTATTCTCACTTTCAAATGTCCATCGAGAGCAATTCCACGACGATCTTTATTGCTGCTGGCAAGTGGCACAAGATAAAATTGTTTTGTAAAGTTAGCACCCGGTGTTATTGGACATCCTTCTCGTGTTTCTAAACTTGCGACATGACGTGAAAATTGCGCATTGACCATTGTCACCTCGCAATGTTGAACGACAAACAGCTATAAATAAAAATGAATATGAAAAAAACAAAATATAATAAATATAAATAAATGATTGTAAATTTAATAAAAAAAATTGGATATTAATAAATGTAATATTGCCTTAATATTTTTGACAGCTTTTCGTGAATTATTGGTAATAGTAACATTGGCCGAAAGTTTTTCGCCATGATAATAAATTTCACGATCGAGTGTAACTTCAAGATTGAGTTTTCCATTTGAAAATGTAAATCCTTTTGATACAAGCGAGCTAGGAAGTCTACGTCCACGAGTGATTGGTGCAAATTGTAATTTTTTAATAGCAAGAGCCAATGACGATCGTTTGTGGCCTTTGTCCTCGTCGTGTTCGCCAACGAATAATTTAAGAGTGTGCTCAACACCAAGTGGTTTGCCCTGATCATCATTACCCGGTTGTAGTGTCACGGAACTTGGTGCATTCGATGGGAATTCAAAGACAAATGGAAATGCATTTGGTCCAAGTTTTTTTAACAGACGTTCTTGAACTTGTGTGGTCTCTTGTTTTTCCTTTTTCACTGGTACCAATTGATCCTTTGCAATGACCATTTCCTTGGAGAATTTAACACCCATGACCTCATCCTCTTCCCGTCCATATCGGTATGTTGTGATAATTTGCCCAAAGATTTTCCGGCCTTGGAGGTAATCATTCTCAACGACAACTACACCGTCAATTGGATCGATGGAACCCAAATGATCGATGAAGTCACGTTTGCCGAGGTAAACTGTGACTTTACCTAAAGTAATATTTCAAATAATACATCATTAACAAATGAATTATCTTTTTCTTTCTTGTATATTGTTATTGTTGCTTATAATTACCATTAGGTGTGGTCTTCTTGAAAACCTTTGTGGCTACAATGTAAGCCAAAAGTATCAACGGAAACATTTGGCTAAGTTTTTTTGATCTTTACAATAACAATATGATCCGAGAAATTTAGCGGAAGTTTGTGTCCCGCCCAGAAGTGACAATTTTCATATGAATACATCGAGTTTATATACTCCAAGTATTTGGGGGCTTCGCAACATTGAAACCATACAGTGCTTCTCATAATGAAATTAGTTTTTTTTATATGTATACATATAAGTGAATTTAACGCGATTTACAAGTAAAAAATAGATTTTTCGCTTTAATGAAATATGGTGGGCGTTTGGTTCACATGACTGGAGTGACATTCAGTGGGCAATTGTTTGGATAATGGGGAGGTTGGTATTCCTTGGATGAGAAAATGTGAAGCGAAAAATCATCTAACTATTACTCTTATAGTTGTACGATTTCAATTAGTAATGAATTTTTTTAATTTATCGTTTTCGCTTTGTTCAGGATTTTTTTGTATAATTATTTTTTTTCTGACAATTCAGTCTTAATATTTATATTTATTTCAATAATAAGTGTTTACATTGTATGGAGGTATTTTAATCCTTGAAAATCATGTGTTGCGAAAATTCAAGGAATTAATTCTCGGTGTTTACTTTATCATTAATCATCATCATTAACATTCTCTTCGTTATCCTTTAATCGTACTTATTTTCATCATGGTCGCCACTTAATTGTAAACATTATATAATTTGTGTGTGTGTGTGTGTGTGTGTGTGTTTTTCGAGTATACATAGCTTACAATATTAATTCACTAAAAACCGAACGTACATTTCGCTAATGATGCATTTTTATTTATCTCCATTGATGTCACATCTCAAAACAATTTTTTTTCTTTTCACAATAATTAGTTTTTTTTTTCCACCCACTTGATAATTGTTTCAACTATTAAAATTTATCTAATTCCACTAAATTACCAATGAAACTTTTGCTTTTATTTCTTTTTTTTTTCTTCATTCATTATATCACGACGCGAAAGCGAAATTTATGCTAAAGAAAACAAGAAAAATAAATTTAATGATTGAAATAATAAACAAAAGTAAAAATTCTATTCAAGCTCAATACACAGTTATTGATGGCCATTTTCTTTAATTTTTCTTTCCTCTAATTCGAAAATTATAGTATGGTTTTTCAATTTTTTTTTTACATTTTTCGATTTCTTGGATTAAACAATAAATATTATTATTTCCTATCATGGTGGGGCTTAGAGAAATCAGAAAATAGAGTTCTTATCACTAAACATCGCTGCTATCTTTTATGGCCAACCATTGCGGTAACGAATCGTTTTTTATTAGATAAAAAAAAACATCGTGAGAAGATTCTTAATCATCCTCCATTTTCTTCGTTTCTTCTTCGTCATAACACACGGAATTTACAGTTAAATCTCACAATTTAAATATAAGAATGAAAATGAAAAAACAAATAGAAAATAAATCAATATTGTTTTTGCGTTCGTAGATTATATAATACAAACTAATGAAAATTTTCTATTTTTCACACTTAAATAGATAATTATTATTACAGTGTAACCGCGTTATCGTGATAAATATGTCTACAGTAGGCACAGTAACTGTATTAATTATAATATGTTTTTCTTTTATTACTCAGCAATTTATTGCGCTTCATTTAACGCGGATGGCTACCAGGGAACGAAAAGATCTTTAGAAATGTAAGAAATATTTATTGTTCACAATGTATATTCGTACAATAATGCTACAAGTCTGAAAATGATTCTCAATCTTTGTATTTTATTTTCGGTGAAAAAAAATCGTTTTGACTTTAATTCTTTTTTTTTTTGTTACAAACTACATAAGAATGATTTATTATTATTATTTTTATAAAGTTACGGACAATTTCCATGACTTGAAATGATGTAGAAAAGTATATAATCGCAATGGGTTTAATTCACACTGGATAATTTATGAATTTATATTCTACAAATGGGATAAATGAAACAATATTAGTATATATTAATTGAATTGTGTTGATAGTGCCGTTTTTAAATGTATGATGAAGAGCATGAACACATTTTATCTTAGAGAAAGCTTTTCCATGTTTATTATTAAGCTATAACATACCTCTCCTTAAATGCTTATTTTTCTGGAGATTGTGAATTTATGAAAGGGAAATTTTGGTGAGTTGAACTCAACTAGAAAAATGTCTGTGTGCGCAATGAACAGAGGAAAATATGTATATATATATACATACATATATATATATACACACGTGTGTGTATAACGAAATTTATGGAAAAAAAAAAAAAAAAAA
>CAJUYH010004855.1:25546-39965 GCA_910591685.1 Galerucella tenella | reverse complement strand
AGTAGCTGCTGCCACTTCTGGAGACTGTTCATCTTTTTGGCAGAGACGAAATAAAGTTGTCCTGGCACTTGAAAATGCTGTGCAGCTTTCAAATACCCCATTTTATTTTCCCGGACGAATTTTATAGCTAGTGCAATTTTTTCTTCATCCCAGTTTGGTTGATTGTGAACCGGACATTCTAAAAACAAACATTACATATATTTAATAATAGCAAGTATCTATCACATGAAATCAATTATGGAATATTCCATAATTAGACACCGACGACTGTCCATGTTTGGAATTTTTATACTAGTTCAAACTCTTCTAAATATTTTTCAAAGTCACAATATTTTAATGACAAAAGATCACAAAATGGTGGAATAAACATAATACCGATATACTAAATAGTAGGTATAACACTAAAGCCGGGTCCAGACTATGTAACCAAATATGTTAAATAACAAATTATACAACAAATTTGTTGTTTAACTTTGTTTTATAACTTGTTATAAAATAGCAGAGACATCCAGACTATGTAACAAAACAAAATTAAACAAAACTAGTGCGCATTTTATCATTGGAGACAGTAGTATTTAAAATGACCTCAAACGTAGAAGATGTAATTTTGGCAGCAGCAGCTTGCGTGATTTTATGTAGGCGACGAGTGAAGTCTAAACGAAGATTTTGGGTACGACCATCGTTAAGAGCTCGAGGAACATATAGTGGAACAACTCTTTTGAAGGATCTAGCAATGGATGACATAGACCCATTGACAGGAGACATTAAATGTGATGGTAGTTTTAAAAACTTTTTAAGGATGGCAAGTTCTGATTTCGAATACCTTATAAATAAAGTTGGCCATAAAATAGGCAAAAAAGACACAACATTTAGAGATGCTATACCAGTAAAAGAAAGATTGGTGGTTACGTTGAGATTCTTAGCAAGTGGAGATTCCTACCAAAGTTTAAGTTATTTATTCAAATTTTCTAAGCAGAGTATTTCGAATATTGTGCCAGAAGTGTGCGACGCTCTCATCGATTGTTTAAGCGACAAAATCAAAGTAAGTACATAGAGTTTTTCCAAACCTCTTTATTCATTAGAAAAGTTACAAATAGAAAAAAATCAGGACATTTACAAATTCAGAAGCATTTGTGTAAAGTCTTCTGTGCCTCCGTATGACTGAGTCTCAGTTTCTGTTTGAATTGGTGAAGTATCGGATATATTTATAGCGGTCGGCGTGGTAGATGACCCAGGTCTATTATATGATTGATCCTCAGTGTCTGTTGTAGATGGTGAAAATGGAGTAGATGCAGGTGGTTCGGACGCCGGAGTAGTGGATGGCTCAGGTTTATTTGTAGGTATGTCTGCCATCTCCGCTCGGTAGAGAGCATTATTTATTTCGTATTTTGCGAAAGCTAGAACCGACTTGCTTTTGAGATTCCGCAAGATCCCTGCTACATATTCACCGTACACATCGAAGTCATCTCGTTTTTTTACGTTACTTGAAAGTTGTTTCATTACCGTGTAAGCTTCTTCGGATTTTGTATCTAACACCTTTTGTGGTAGGAACACGTGCAATGGTTTTTATTGCAGTTTTTTCTTGACTTTGACTTGACTTTTCTCTATCGCCTTGCACTTCTTGTTCTTGATGTGACTCTGGTTGATCTTCTTCCTACAACAACAAAAAAAACTGTAAAGCAATTTTTTTTAGGTGCCTAAACATCAAGAAGCATGGCTACAAATTGCAGAAGATTTTAACCAGAAATGGAATTACCCTCACTGTTGTGGTAGTATGGATGGAAAACACATATGTTTACAAGCTCCAATGAACACTGGAAGCGACTATTTCAACTACAAGGGATTTTTCAGTATAGTTCTTTTAGCAATAGTTGACGCTAACTATTGTTTTACCTATGTAAATGTAGGTTGCCAAGGACGTTTGTCTGATGGCGGAGTATATGCTAACACAACATTTAAACAGTTACTTGAAACGTCTTCCTTAAATCTCCCACCAATGAAAGTATTACCAGGAAGAACATCACCTTCACCGTTCGTATTTCTAGGTGATGAGGCATTTGCTTTGCAACCGCATATTAGACACCCTTCCCAGGCACTCAACAGAAAGGTTCACAGGGGCGAATTTACAATTATAGACACAGTAGAGCTAGGCGTGTAGTCGAAAATTCATTTGGAATTTTATCTGTCGTATTCAGGGTGTTACGAAAACCAATGCTTCTTGAGCCCGAAAGAGCAGAAAAGATAGTTTTAGGATGCTGTTATCTCCACAATTTTCTTAGGAAAGGTCAGTCAATTTCATCCTACTGTCCACCAGGTACTTTTGATTCGGAAGACACGTCTACCGGGGAGCTAATACCCGGTACATGGAGAGTCGAAGGTCAGCCAAATGGTTCTTTGCTAAGACTTAAAAGGATTCCCAGAGAACCCAGTGTACTAGGTAAGGAAATACGAGAAGAATTTTCTTTATTCTTTACCAGTGAGGAGGGAAAAGTACCGTGGCAGAATAATTACTGACTTCAAATTGGTTATTAATTTAAAATGTAAGGTACTTACCTCTGCTATTTTGTTGTCACTAGCATCTTGTGTATCTTGTTCGGGGGATACACCACCTTCAGTAGAATGTCGTGGCTTATTTTTGTCTTTTAAAAATAAAAGCATTTTAAAAAAAATCCATTTTGTTTTATACGGAGCATCAGCTCCATCACCACTCCTCCCTTTTTTTAACTCCCGCTGGAACTGCCCAATAAGCATACGCATTTTTTTTCAACTTCACTTGCATTTGTTTTCAATTCTGCACCTAGTTCAGTCCATGCGTCGTGTTTTTTATTTCTGTTTTTGAAATCCATGAAGGTAGGATCCCATAATACTCGATACTCACGAAATAACTCAATCAAATGAGTGGTAAGTTCTTTTGACCATTCCATCGCGTGAAAAAAAATAGAAAAACCAGTTTGTGCAAAGCGACAGTTCTGGCAATACTAAATTCAAACGCCGCTGGTGCTGCAGTAAATGTTAATAAAACAAGTGTGGACAAGTCGTGGCGTGTTATAAAACAAAGTTTTATAACTTTCTTTCTTTGATCTTTACCGACACCTAATGGATAACATAAAACATGTTGTATAGCAAGAAAATTGTTTTATAACATTGTGTTTTATAACTTTTTCACTTGAATTTCTCTAACAAGTTTCAAAACTTTGTTATTTAACGTGTTATGTTACATAGTCTGGACCCGGCTTTACGTAAACAAACAACAGTTGGTAATACTCGTTTATTACTTTATTACTTTATTTTAAGTTTATTATTACCTTACCTTTTCTGCACGACAACAAAACAAAACACGTCTGCCACACGTGAAGCATTCGCGCAATTGACTCGATGGTGTGAGTGAGATAGTTAGTAGACCGAATGAAACAGAAGATGGTCGAGTGTTGCGTTTCATACTTATAGTCTTAGAGAAATGAAGGTATTCCATATTAGGATACTTTTCCATATTTGGTGACTTTCCTCTACTGCTAATACTTTTATGACTTTACCTACGACCCCCCCTGTAATCAGTCAATAACACACAGAGTATCAATGTAACGACGTCTATTACGCACTGTAAAAAAACGCACAGCTGTAAAGTAAATCGCACGGCTTCCCTAGCAACATCTTAGCAACTGTCAATAGACGTCTCCATTTTATTCAAAATTTACTATTTGAAAACATTCGATATGGCCACGTTTAACTATGAAAAGCACAAAGGGCTATGTATATGTATTGATTATAATTGGAAAATGGACGTTCGATTATCAACAATATATTAATAATGATTAAACGTTAGTTCTTTAATGTGCTTCTTCCATTGGTAATAGAGTAATAGAGATGGAGTTTACCAAGCACCTCTAATTATGTAACTGTTATTTCTTATGCTTCTTATAAAAAATACAAGTACAAGTAGGTCGTAGGTAAAGTATAGTACGTAACTCGTGTTGTAGAGCATTTTACGCACTCACGAAATTACGCTCTCGCCGCTACGCGGCATCGTGCGTAACTTCCTTTGGTGCGTAAAATGCTCCTTACCACACACGTTACGTAATATACTATTATTGCATGTCACTATCCCTTAACATGCTGGCAAGAAACAACAAAGTGTCTCTAATATGGGTGCCGGCACATGGGATTGCATGCAGGAAATGAATTACATAGGATTACACAAGGGCACAATAGATCTTTTAGGTCTTAGTGAATGTCACCCCAAAATACATACATACAAGATTACATAAGAGGGGTTGTCGGGAATTGGCTAGTTAAGGATCACCACCTCAAATGGAGGCTGGCACAAGGACACATCCATACTAAGAGTCTACTGAATAAGTTAGATAAGGAGCTCTCGTCCAGGCTGTTGAAACTTGGTAAGAAAATTTTAAAGACAGCTACCGACTTGGTGACTGGACTGTACCCTGAGGAAGCATCTGCACAGGATGGGCAAAGCTAGTGAACCTATGGGCAGAAAATTTGAACTTGAAACACCTACTCTGCTTCTGTGAGAGCTTACAAGAACTCGGACGGAAGCACTTTGGAGTGGAAATAATACAACCATATCACAACTACTGAAGATCCCTCCAGATAAACTGGTGGCCTATATAGAAGACACGAAGCTTCTGGAATGGAGCTAGGTAGATAACATGGGTAATGGTACAAAGATTCAGTTAAAGTGCCTGGGCCGTTGAGCCCAACCCAAGCGTATGAACGAATGAATGAAATCCCAATTTAGATCAGGAGAGTTTCTTAGAGAGTGAAAAGAATATACCTTTACTCGTTTGATAAAGCTACTGTGCTAGCGAAACGCGTCACAAATAAAATTGAACATTGGCTCAAATAAAATGAAGATTTAAACAAAATGAATTGTTTTATTTTATCATTCTCTTCCAATGAAGATGTGGAGATGATAATTATGGAGTTTTTAAATACATATATACTCACTTTTAGATAGAACTTTATGGACAATGTTACGGAGGCGATATAACAATAGCTGGATTACCTATATTCAACCCTTCAGGGTGGAAATCCAATAAAAACGATATAACATATACGTTGGATTTTGGATATGGTCCCTTGAAAATGATTCAGAAAAAATATTTTTCAATTAGAAATAATTCTTCAACATGTGGATATAAGTTTGAAATACGAAGTAGCATACCAAATTTGATTTTTATTCCCACAGTTGGACATTTGAAGCCGCTTAGCAAAAAGGAAATTTTTGTTAGCATATCATCGAAAACTCCAATCGATTTGAAAAACGTAAGAAAATTATTGATATTTTATATTCAGCAGCTTTAGGGCGGGTTTATCAATGCTCGGTTAAATATTGTAGCCTTCGGCTAAATCTTAGCTGTTGGTCAAAGTGTTTATCAACTGCCAGTTTGCATTAGCTGAAAGTCAAACTTTCGGCTATCCTAGCTGCCACTATCAAGTTGCTTGTAACCATAGAACATACAGTTAAATGCGAGACAGCGGTGTTCCGTTATTCTAACCATAGATGACAACTGTGTAATGATTTTTTCATGTTTGCTTACATTTTGCAACAAAGATTATTTCAACTTTAAATTTGATTGTGTTATTATCGTTTAGGGGGAAATCAAAAAGCTTATTTGATTCTTTTATAGTAGTGTAGTAGCATCTAGGTTCTGTTTGTATTTTATTTCATTGTTATTGTCAATGTATCTTGTAGTTCCTTTTCCTTTTCAATGAAGAGCTTGAAGATTGGCGAGATATTGGAATTTGTAGAGTACGAAAGACGACCATATACTGTTGAAGAACGGATAAATCCCTTTGAAGAGCTCGATGATGTCGAGTTTATTACTGGGTTTCGATTATCTAAACCTAGTGTTCTCATGATACTCCAACAAATTCCAGCTATTCTCGCCAAGTCACAGCTTCCGTCTTTTTGCATTCTATTATACTTTTATGGTGAACGGCTACTTTTATAAGTACCTAATTGTCGCTCTGACTCCGTGAAATTGGGATATCTTTTTTGTTTTGTGGACATGCTCAAATGCAAACAACTCAACAAAGCACAACATAGACGAAATAAAAATAACAGTACCACAATTTTGACACTGACAAGTGAAATTTTCCACGATGTTGTCAGAGTAAGCTTACGATAAAATAGAAAAATAATAACTTTCACCTCTATGTTCTTGATTCAGAGTGTTATAACAAAATATGCGAATAGAATTAATAATATATATATTTCATGTAACGGGTGATCCTCCTTACACCAAATTAAAATGAGAAATTCACACTCTGACAACATTACACTCACGTTCATAACCCGAACACGATTGTCAAATGCTCAATTACACTTAGCCTCCAGTTAGCTAGCTGTCAGTTATGTGGTGCATTGATAAACGCTTTCTATTGTAACCGAGACTTTTACTGGTGGCTAGAGATAGCTGAGGGCTACGTAGCTGACAGATTTAACCGGGCATTGATAAACCCGCCCTAAAGCCTTACAGCCACAGAAATATAAAAAATGATTTCGCAAAAATAATACAAAGTATAATGGAACATAGAATGGTCATTTATATCATAATTCATTGGTTAATCATTAGAATTCCCAAATTTTCTTCCAGGAACCTGTGGAATTCAGCTACGTTCCAATCACATTTTTGGCACCAAATGATACGGGCTTTAGCTGGGACGATAGACATCAATTGTTATCTTCTCTGGGTACTAATTATAAAACAGATTCTTCTGAAACTACTGTTGAAACAGAAAAGTTCTTTGAACACTGCGTTGAATCTGCGCTAGAAGAATTTACCAGGTAATTTTGGTGAAACTATAAAATCAAGCTTTGTTTCAGTGTGTGTGTTATTCGTTTGATCTTTGGCTAAGACTACAAGGAGTCCTGTAGGAGCACCGTCAAGAGCAATAACATCCTGACATTCACATGCATATATCTCTACAAACTTCTAATTTATACCTTTATCAACAAAAACAACCTTCAGAAAAATAGTGACCTACATAATCACGATACGAGAGAATTTAGTCGTTCTCAATTAATAAAGTCGCCAACATATGCCGGGGGTGAATTTTTCAATCGGTTATCAGATGATATCAAACAAATAAACCATCTCAAGAAATTCAAAACTAGTCTTAAAAAAATTTTAATTCAATATTGTTTTTACTCGCTAGATAAATTTGGTAGGTGGCGTAACATCTCTTAATTCCTCACCTAATTTTGGATCTTTCTGTATTTCAAACTTTGAAAATGTAACTTTTTATTTTATTTCATTTCATTTATATTCTTGTTTATACCAAATGTTTCTTATATGCTGTTATCTGTATACATTTTAATTCTAATTTTAATTTTAATTGTTTTAACTATAGTCTTAAGGTCTGTTCTCACAAGCATCACGTGTTCTCGGGAGAACGTTTTAGGGTCTTTGCGCCGAATCCGGATTGTCGAAGACTGTCTGTGATGCTTGTGAGAACAGACCTTTAAATACTGTGTCTGACTTGTCTTATGTCATATGTGTATGATGGTAAAGACTAATAAATTATCTATCTATCTATCCATTCCGCTCGGGGCAAAGCCACTCGTGAAATAATTTTCGTGTTCGGTCAATAATAATAGTCTTAACCGCGATACACTTAGTCACGGTATGTTCTTGCGCATGTAGCCGAAAGCGTGTGACGTCATGTGGAAATCTCAATGGTGATGTACAATGCTAAATATATGGGAAATACTATGTTTGTGTTTAATTTCCATGCATATTTCCACTTAATGAATGAATATTTGAATTCGACATGGTTTTTCAGATATAATATGAAATATTACCTTATTATCAGTAACTTAGTTATCTTTTTTTGGCAAGTACAATGATGCTGGGAGTTAACAATGTACAAAACGTGTAGAAATATGTAGGTAATATATATTTTTGATATTTTAAAAAGATTTGAAACAGAAATATTTATGGGTGAGCAAAATTAAAACACACCATTATATTATAAATATTTTATATTTCATATTTCTACCATTATATTTTATTTATTATACAAGACTCCTTAACAAAGGTGTCACTGGGATACGAAACGAGCAAAGGCGAGTTTCGTATGGTTAATGCGAGTGTATTAATAACCATTACATGAAACTTGCATACACTATTTTTTCTACGAAAAAGAAATTTGATTTGAAAAAAAATATAAAAAAATGCACACACCGGGTCTCGAACCACCCAACGGGACCACATAAAACTAATATAATATGTTACTGTTATACAAAATTAGTAATAAATTATTGTAAACAAAAACTAATAAGTTTAAATATGTATTTACCTTTACATTAAGTATTATAATAAAAGAAAACAAAGTCACCCACAAGACATTTTTAAAATCGACATTATTTACAATAGAGAAAGAATTCGAAAATAAAATGTCATTAAATGTAAAATTGTGCAAGACGTAAACATTTTAATAGAAAATAATAATTATTGTTTAACAAAAGTATAGACAACATTTAGTTGCAAATAAAGCTGTATAAACTAATATGTTATAAAGCATAATTCAATATTGTTAAGAAATGGCCAATTATTTATAACCAAATGTTGTGATAATAATATTGTAAACGGTAAATTGAAAATAGAGAAAGCTTTAGATCGGGTAAGAAATAAATATTTTTTGGAGCAAAGACATAAAAAGTGCGCGAGTGAATAACCGAATAAGTGCTACAAAATGCCCCAAAAAACTAACGGAAACCATAGTACAAATAATTAAATTAGATAAGTCATTGATAGTTCCTAGTATTAAGTTGAAATAAGCTAAATATCTCAAATTGTAAATATATTTAATCTGACATTTCTAAAAATTAATGACATTCGAAAATATAAACGTCAAATCTTGCGAATCCCATTGATTGAAATCGAAGAATTGTCATTTAGTGTCTCATAACCCTTTGAAGCGTAAGCATCGTCAATTTTATCGTAAAATCCATCAGACATAACCTCAAAAACAAAATTTTGACGGAAGAGAAAATTTGAAAAGTCAAAAGTTTGACAAGTAGCATGAAGTATCGAATATTTACTTATATTCAGTTATTGTAAATAAGTTCCTGCAGCTGAAGTGGAAAATATATTCCTTTTTACACATTTTCCATCCCCAATTCCGTAGGAGGAATAATAAAATTTTTAGGTTATTTTACATTGTTTATATAATAATATGCACTTAATCTCATAATTTATTTCATCCTCATCCCATCGTAGCATAGTTTGATTTCCATCATATGTTATTTATTATTATTATTATTATTGTATATGTGTTGCACAATTCCTTTAATTCCAAGAATTGATCATTTTGCATTGTTATTAAAATACTTCGAATCAAACTAATAATTATTTTTTTGACTACGTTTAACCTCAAATACACAGCACAGTCTGATCCGTTGAAAGGTCGTTGAAAGAGGCACGACCACGAATGCTCCCTGAGTACAGACGAAAATTATAAAATTAACAATACTTGAAACAAGAAAGGAAGTCTCATAAAAAAAATTAAATGAAAATGAAAATAAATAAATATTAAAATCTTTATAGGTAACTGGCGCTCAACTTTTAAAATAAATGTATTTAGAAAAAAAAACATTCAAAATCATACACTATAAATAATTATCTCACCATCATAATTACATAACATTACAAATTGGCGAGCCCAACGTGTGACCTTTTCAGCAGATCAGATCTAAATTAATGAAAATTCTTTCAAAAATGACTTATCTTGTTTTACAAAACATGATTTCATTTAAATAAAATCTTACAATTAATAATTATATTAAAATGGATCTAAGAGATGGAAAGAAAACACTGGGGAGAGGGGAAGTTACAAAAAAAAATTTAAAACAGCTGAACAAACACGAGTTACAAGTAGAATTAATCAAGAGAAATAAAGACTGCTATGGAGAAAAGACGAAGCTGAAAGAAAATTTACGACAAGTAATGGTGGAAGAAAATTTAGATCCAGATATTTATTTGTTCGACGTGGAGGAAGATAAAAAACAGACGGGGGAAGAAGAAATTGAGGAAACGGGAACAATTAAAGAAAATCCGGAAAAGCTGAATGAAAATAGAATGATGGAAATGCTTATGCTAGCAATAAATAAAATAGAAGAGTCACGTAAGGAAACTCAACAAAATATAGAAAAATGTAGAGAAGAAACAAAACTAATTAAAGAAGAGATAACCAACACGATAAACAAAAATGCACAAGAAGTGGATGACAGATTGAAACACTTTCTGAGCAAGTTTCAAGATTTTCAAATTGATGTCTGCAAGGAATTTGAAGTGGTACACAAAGAAAACGGAAAAAGACAAGAAGAAATACGAGACTTAAAAGAGGAACAACTGAATATAAAGAGAAAACAAGATACAGACATAGGTTACATGAAGGAAGAGATACAAAACCATAAAAAAAGAAAATCATACAAGATATCTCAATTTCAAACAAGAAATAAATGACGAACAAAGAAAATTATTGAATATAACACTAAATAAGGAAGACACGCAAGTCCAAGAAGAACTTAACAGTATAAGAATTCAAATTTATGACAAGCAAAAGCAATTGGAAGAAGAATATAAAATCGAAATGGAGAAAATAAGACAAGAGCTGGATGAAAGGAGGATAAATATACCCCAATTTGTAAATCAAAATCTTTCAATTGATCTAGGTACAAAATTTGATGGTAATATAAAAAAAATACACCCAGTAGTCTTTCTTAAAAGTTTAAAAAACAAGATCAGGCATTTTAATAATTTTGATGACGTTAGAGAGGTTATTCGTAACAATTTACTTAATCAAGCTCAGATTTGGTTTGCTAGTAAAGAAACTAGTATTAATTCTTTTTCTGAATTTGAAGACGCATTTCTTAGAACTTTCTGGAGTGAAAACAATCAGTTGATTGTGCGCGAAAGACTTTATTTTGGTAAATTTGACCAAAATAAAAGCGATAAATTGACAAATTATGCACTCCAATTATATGCACAAGCACAATATTTGGATCCAAGTTTACAAGAATCCGAGATTGTAATGTTTATATCGAGGCACTATAAGAGCCAAATTTCAGAAACTATAGCTATTCAAAACATGCAAAGTTTTGAACAGTTGTACGATTATTTAAGCCGTATAGAAAGGAATAACAATCACACCAGTTATCAAATTCCAAATAATAACGATTTTCGAAATCGTCAAAATTCTAACGATAATTTTAGACAAAATTCCAACACATTTTATAATAATCAAAATCGTAATACTAATCAAAATCATCAAAACAATCAGAATTACACTGCTAATTTTCAAGATAATAGGGCACGGAATAATATAAATCAAAACAATTACGGTGGACAACGTCCACGGAATCATATAAATAATTATCCCCATGTTAACAATAATCAAAGAAATAATTTTACTAATACTAACTACAGACGAAAATTTAATAATGACAATCACAGAAATAATGACACAAACTATAGACATGAAAACAGACCTAGACGTAACTCGGATGGACAAATTCATATAAACAGAAATGATGAAACGGAAAATGAAAGGAGAGTTAATTTTGGGAGAACTTCGGGAAGTCAGGAAAGGACAGCTCACCACGACCAAAGATCAGAATATGAAAGGGAAACACAGAGAAATGAATCGTATCCCTCGACATCAACCCAAGGAAATGACGTTTCTGGAGTGGAAGACACCCAGGATTTTTTATAAAAAACGATGTAATAGCCAAAACGTATAAATACATGCATCCAAGGGAATTCTTAAAAGATGTCGAAGATCTAGAACAAAACAATTTAGATTTAGTAATCATAAAGGGTGCAATTGAACAGTTGGAGGTAAAAATTATAGTAGATACAGGTTCACAATCATCTTTAATAAATAGTAACATTATCAAAAAAATTAAAAACTTAGAACAAAATATAATTAAAATTCCTAAAGTGAACTTAATCGGCATCAATTCAAAAAAATTGACAGACGTGAACAAGGCAGTTATAATTGAACTTCAATTAAAAAATACAATAACGAATATGCAGCTTTTGATATTGGAGAATTTAGAATATGACATACTTCTGGGAAATGACGAACTAGAAAAACATAATGCCGTCATAAACTATGAAAAGAAAACCTTGATATTTAATGGTATAGAGATAGAATTTAGTAGCAATGAACAGGATGCACAAGGGCAACAGAATGAATCAAACACTAGTAATAATAAAATATATTATATGAACGAAGAAAGAAGAAAAGTAATGGAAAACGAGACGAAGATTTATGAAGTTGGAAAACATATTAATATAAATAAATATAATATAAATGGAATGGAATTCATTTGTAGTAGGGAAAATAGAAATGATGTCAGTAAATTACTAGAAAAATATGTAGGATTAATAAGGGAAGAGGCAAGAGTTGCTGCCAAATATGTGCACAAAATTAAAATAAATAAAAATATAGAACATTTCAAAAGTAAGACATACCCCATACCATATAAATTGACAAATAAAGTACAAGAGAATATACAACAACTTTTGAAGGATAAAATAATAGAACATAGTAATACGTCATATATAAATCCCATAGTCATAGTTCAGAAGAAAGACGGAGATATCAGGATATGCCTAGATGCCAGGAATTTGAATATGTGTACGACACCTGAATATGAATCACCTTTAACGATAGAGGCTATATTTGGAAGAATTTCAAAAGCCAGCGTTTTTACAAAACTAGATCTGAAACACAGTTTTTGGTTAATACCACTTCATGAAGACAGTAGAGATTATACAGGTTTTATAATAGATGGGGTAGTAT
The DNA here is from genome assembly GCA_910591685.1 of Galerucella tenella. Taxonomy (NCBI): domain Eukaryota; kingdom Metazoa; phylum Arthropoda; class Insecta; order Coleoptera; family Chrysomelidae; genus Galerucella; species Galerucella tenella. The sequence continues at coordinate 27,131 of CAJUYH010004855.1, read as the reverse complement.
ATCGTTTTGCTGTTACACCGTTTGGATTAAACACATCAACAAGTGCTTTGTTAAAAGCATTACATAAAGTTTTAAATCAATATGAACATTTTACACTACACTATGTGGACGATATAGTGATTTTTTACAGATAACAAAGAAGATCACTTGAAACATATTGAAATAATTCTAAATGCATTGGACAATGCTGGACTGATGCTGAATATAAAGAAATGTCAGTTTTTCCAGGATCAAATTTTATATTTAGGATACAAACTAGATTCTAAAGGAGTAAGTATAGACGAGGAAAGGATAAAAGTTATACACGATTACAAAAGACCAACAAATTTGAAAACGTTAAGGGGTTTTCTTGGTACTATTCAATATTTCAAGAGGTTGGTACCGAATCTTACCGAAAGGGAAATTCCTTTAATTGAGCTGCTGCGCAAAAATGAAAGATGGAAATGGGATCACAGAAGAGAAGAAGCTTTTAATGATATAAAAAACATTTTCACCAAAAATGCCAAAATTTACCACCCTGATTATACAAGCACATTTACTTTGAAAACTGATGCCTCTATACACCGATTCGCTGGAGTGTTAACACAGGTACAGCACGGAGTGGAAGTACCTATAGCTTTCGTTTCAAGACTAACTAAAAAAGCTGAAAAGAATTACAGCGTTAGTGAACTGGAGCTAGCTAGCATTCTTTTTTGCGTAAATAAATTAAGATTTTATTTATTGGGAAACAAATTTGTAATAGAAACTGATAACCAAGCGTTGACAACTATTTTAAAAAATAAATATGGAAACAATAGGATACATAGATGGTCATTGTTATTAATGGAATATAACTTTGATATTAAGCATGTTAGTGGAATTTCAAATACTATACCAGATGCAATTTCCAGAATGGATAATCTCATGAAAAACAGGATATTCGAGTAGGTATAAATATTATGAAATATGGAAAAGGAATATTTTCTACAGAAGAAATAAGAAAAGATCAAAAATTATTAACAGATATACAAAAACAAAAGAGTCTCGTAAAAAATGGTTTATATTATAAAGAAATAAATAATTCTGAACCCTTTGTGATATCCAAGATATTAACAAATAAAATTGCTCAGGAATTACATATACAATACGGTCATATAGGTGTAAAAAAATTATTTAGCATTTTTAGAGAGAACTACATTAGTAAGAACGATTTGTCGAATATTAAAAATATAATTAGAAGTTGTGAAACCTGCCAATTTGCCAAAGAAAAAAATTTTCATAATGAAAATCTACCTAAAGCACTGGTAACGAGGCAACCTCTAGAAACAATAGCAATAGATTTTCTATCAAATTTAGTTCCTAGTAATCATGGCAATTCACATATTTTAATAATCACTGATTTGTTTTCAAAATATGTAGTAACATATGCATGTCATCGAATGAATCTCAAAACAGTAAAGACTTTCCTAAATGAATATTTCAATGTGATAGGCATCCCACATAACATTATAATGGACAATGCGACTTATTTCAACAATAGAGAAATTAAAACTTGGTTGAAAAAACGTAGCATACAACCCTTATATACCAGCATTAGACACCCCAT
>CAJUYH010004855.1:0-25446 GCA_910591685.1 Galerucella tenella | reverse complement strand
ATAAATATACCCCAATTTGTAAATCAAAATCTTTCAATTGATCTAGGTACAAAATTTGATGGTAATATAAAAAAAATACACCCAGTAGTCTTTCTTAAAAGTTTAAAAAACAAGATCAGGCATTTTAATAATTTTGATGACGTTAGAGAGGTTATTCGTAACAATTTACTTAATCAAGCTCAGATTTGGTTTGCTAGTAAAGAAACTAGTATTAATTCTTTTTCTGAATTTGAAGACGCATTTCTTAGAACTTTCTGGAGTGAAAACAATCAGTTGATTGTGCGCGAAAGACTTTATTTTGGTAAATTTGACCAAAATAAAAGCGATAAATTGACAAATTATGCACTCCAATTATATGCACAAGCACAATATTTGGATCCAAGTTTACAAGAATCCGAGATTGTAATGTTTATATCGAGGCACTATAAGAGCCAAATTTCAGAAACTATAGCTATTCAAAACATGCAAAGTTTTGAACAGTTGTACGATTATTTAAGCCGTATAGAAAGGAATAACAATCACACCAGTTATCAAATTCCAAATAATAACGATTTTCGAAATCGTCAAAATTCTAACGATAATTTTAGACAAAATTCCAACACATTTTATAATAATCAAAATCGTAATACTAATCAAAATCATCAAAACAATCAGAATTACACTGCTAATTATCAAGATAATAGGGCACGGAATAATATAAATCAAAACAATTACGGTGGACAACGTCCACGAAATCATATAAATAATTATCCCCATGTTAACAATAATCAAAGAAATAATTTTACTCATACTAACTACAGACGAAACTTTAATAATGACAATCACAGAAATAATGACACAAACTATAGACATGACAACAGACCTAGACATAACTCGGATGGACAAATTCACAGAAACAGAAATGATGAAACGGAAAATGAAAGGAGAGTTAATTTTGGGAGAACTTCGAGAAGTCAGGAAAGGACAGCTCATCACGACCAAAGATCAGAATATGAAAGGGAAACACAGAGAAATGAATCGTATCCCTCGACATCAACCCAAAGAAATGACGTTCCTGGAGTGGAAGACACCCAGGATTTTTTATAAAAAACGATGTAATAGCCAAAACGTATAAATACATGCATCCAAGGGAATTCTTAAAAGATGTCGAAGATCTAGAACAAAACAATTTAGATTTAGTAATCATAAAGGGTGCAATTGAACAGTTGGAGGTAAAAATTATAGTAGATACAGGTTCACAATCATCTTTAATAAATAGTAACATTATCAAAAAAATTAAAAACTTAGAACAAAATATAATTAAAATTCCTAAAGTGAACTTAATCGGCATCAATTCAAAAAAATTGACAGACGTGAACAAGGCAGTTATAATTGAACTTCAATTAAAAAATACAATAACGAATATGCAGCTTTTGATATTGGAGAATTTAGAATATGACATACTTCTGGGAAATGACGAACTAGAAAAACATAATGCCGTCATAAACTATGAAAAGAAAACCTTGATATTTAATGGTATAGAGATAGAATTTAGTAGCAATGAACAGGATGCACAAAGGCAACAGAATGAATTAAACACTAGTAATAATAAAATATATTATATGAACGAAGAGAGAAGAAAAGTAATGGAAAACGAGACGAAGATTTATGAAGTTGGAAAACATATTAATATAAATAAATATAATATAAATGGAATGGAATTCATTTGTAGTAGGGAAAATAGAAATGATGTCAGTAAATTACTAGAAAAATATGTAGGATTAATAAGGGAAGAGGCAAGAGTTGCTGCCAAATATGTGCACAAAATTAAAATAAATAAAAATATAGAACATTTCAAAAGTAAGACATACCCCATACCATATAAATTAACAAATAAAGTACAAGAGAATATACAACAACTTTTGAAGGATAAAATAATAGAACATAGTAATACGTCATATATAAATCCCATAGTCATAGTTCAGAAGAAAGACGGAGATATCAGGATATGCCTAGATGCCAGGAATTTGAATATGTGTACGACACCTGAATATGAATCACCTTTAACGATAGAGGCTATATTTGGAAGAATTTCAAAAGCCAGCGTTTTTACAAAACTAGATCTGAAACACAGTTTTTGGTTAATACCACTTCATGAAGACAGTAGAGATTATACAGGTTTTATAATAGATGGGGTAGTATATCGTTTTGCTGTTACACCGTTTGGATTAAACACATCAACAAGTGCTTTGTTAAAAGCATTACATGAGGTTTTAAATCAATATGAACATTTTACACTACACTATGTGGACGATATAGTGATTTTTTCAGATAACAAAGAAGATCACTTGAAACATATTGAAATAATTCTAAATGCATTGGACAATGCTGGACTGATGCTGAATATAAAGAAATGTCAGTTTTTCCAGGATCAAATTTTATATTTAGGATACAAACTAGATTCTAAAGGAGTAAGTATAGACGAGGAAAGGATAAAAGTTATACACGATTACAAAAGACCAACAAATTTGAAAACGTTAAGGGGTTTTCTTGGTACTATTCAATATTTCAAGAGGTTGGTACCGAATCTTACCGAAAGGGAAATTCCTTTAATTGAGCTACTGCGCAAAAATGAAAGATGGAAATGGGATCACAGAAGAGAAGAAGCTTTTAATGATATAAAAAACATTTTCACCAAAAATGCCAAAATTTACCACCCTGATTATACAAGCACATTTACTTTGAAAACTGATGCCTCTATACACCGATTCGCTGGAGTGTTAACACAGGTGCAGCACGGAGTGGAAGTACCTATAGCTTTCGTTTCAAGACTAACTAAAAAAGCTGAAAAGAATTACAGCGTTAGTGAACTGGAGCATTCTTTTTTGCGTAAATAAATTAAGATTTTATTTATTGGGAAACAAATTTGTAATAGAAACTGATAACCAAGCGTTGACAACTATTTTAAAAAATAAATATGGAAACAATAGGATACATAGATGGTCATTGTTATTAATGGAATATAACTTTGATATTAAGCATGTTAGTGGAATTTCAAATACTATACCAGATGCAATTTCCAGAATGGATAATCTCATGAAAAAACAGGATATTCGAGTAGGTATAAATATTATGAAATATGGAAAAGGAATATTTTCTACAGAAGAAATAAGAAAAGATCAAAAATTATTAACAGATATACAAAAACAAAAGAGTCTCGTAAAAAATGGTTTATATTATAAAGAAATAAATAATTCTGAACCCTTTGTGATATCCAAGATATTAACAAATAAAATTGCTCAGGAATTACATATACAATACGGTCATATAGGTGTAAAAAAATTATTTAGCATTTTTAGAGAGAACTACATTAGTAAGAACGATTTGTCGAATATTAAAAATATAATTAGAAGTTGTGAAATCTGCCAATTTGCCAAAGAAAAAAATTTTCATAATGAAAATCTACCTAAAGCACTGGTAACGAGACAACCTCTAGAAACAATAGCAATAGATTTTCTATCAAATTTAGTTCCTAGTAATCATGGCAATTCACATATTTTAATAATCACTGATTTGTTTTCAAAATATGTAGTAACATATGCATGTCATCGAATGAATCTCAAAACAGTAAAGACTTTCCTAAATGAATATTTCAATGTGATAGGCATCCCACATAACATTATAATGGACAATGCGACTTATTTCAACAATAGAGAAATTAAAACTTGGTTGAAAAAACGTAGCATACAACCCTTATATACCAGCATTAGACACCCCATGTCAAATCCCGCTGAACGAGTAATAAGAGAAATAGTAAAGTATCTGAGAATTCTAGTGCATCATGAACAATCTAATTGGGAAGATAGGTTGGAAGAAATAACTTACTATTTGAATCAAACCCCTAACACTACAACAGAACTACCTCCTATACTTGTTTTAAAAAACAAGTTACCCGATAGACCATGGATAAGGGAAAGCACTATCTCCTATGAAGAAATTTTAACTAAGGTTAACAACAGAATTGTTGAGAGGGCAAGAAAAAGTATAGAAAAAAGAAATAAGAAAATTAAGAACCATGTTACGTTCAAAATGAATGAATTGGTGATCCTTAGAGCACTAAGGACTTCTAACCGCAAAAATAATCAATGTGCAAAATTAAAACTTGTATATGAAGGTCCTTACCTGATTAATAATGAACGAGGTGTTAATAGCTACGAACTAAAAAATCCAGTTGACAACACTATAAGAGGAATTTTTCACGTTTCTCAAATATATCAATTTTTTCCAACACCTACTTAAATAATTTCAGAGGATAATCATTTATAATAAAAAATCTTCAGAATTATTTCTTATTTGGAATTATAAATAAGTCCTGAAGATTTTGGGGGAATGTTATAATAAAAGAAAACAAAGTCATCCACAAGACATTTTTAAAATCAACATTATTTACAACAGAAAAGGAATTTGAAAATAAAATGTCATTAAATGTGAAATTGTGCAAGACGTAAACATTTTAATAGAAAATAATAATTATTGTTCAACAAAAGTATAGACAACATTTAGTTGCAAATAAAGCTGTATAAACTAATATGTTATAAAGCATAATTCAATATTGTTAAGAAATGGCCAATTATTTATAACCAAATGTTGTGATAATAATATTGTAAACAGTAAATTAAAAATAGAGAAAGCTTTAGATCCGGTAAGAAATAAATATTTTTTGGAGCAAAGACATAAAAAGTGCGCGAGTGAATAACCGAAATAAGTGCTACAAAATGCCCCAAAAAACTAACGAAAACCATAGTACGAATAATTAAATTAGATAAGTCATTGATAGTTCCTAGTATTAAGTTGAAATAAGCTAAATATCTCAAATTGTAAATATATTTAATCTGACATTTCTAAAAATTAATGACATTCGAAAATATAAACGTCAAATCTTGCGAATCCCATTGATTGAAATCGAAGAATTGTCATTTAGTGTCTCATAACCCTTTGAAGCGTAAGCATCGTCAATTTTATCGTAAAATCCATCAGACATAACCTCAAAAACAAAATTTTGACGGAAGAGAAAATTTGAAAAGTCAAAAGTTTGACAAGTAGCATGAAGTATCGAATATTTACTGATATTCAGTTATTGTAAATAAGTTCCTGCAGCTGAAGTGGAAAATATATTCCTTTTTAAACATTTTCCATCCCCAATTCCGTAGGAGGAATAATAAAATTTATCCCAAGTTTCCATAGAAACTTCCTTATATTTTAGAAGATAGTACCTACTCCATAGGATACAAGGCATTGATCCAATAGACTCCAGTGTACATATTATGTGTGAGTACAATAACTATTTTTAAACCGTAAATATTCAAAACAATATTAAAAGTTACATTACTAATACAACCGGGTTGTTGTATCAAAATTAAACAAGAACATACTTCATAATTGCATAACTTTTAGGTTATTTTACATTACATAATTTTTAGGTTATTTTACATTGTTTATATAATAATATGCACTTAATCTCATAATTTATTTCATCCTCATCCCATCGTAGCATAGTTTGATTTCCATCATATGTTATTTATTATTATTATTATTATTGTATATGTGTTGCACAATTCCTTTAATTCCAAGAATTGATCATTTTGCATTGTTATTAAAATACTTCGAATCAAACTAATAATTATTTTTTGACTACGTTTAACCTCAAATACACAGCGCAGTCTGATCCGTTGAAAGGTCGTTGAAAGAGGCACGACCACGAATGCTCCCTGAGTACAGACGAAAATTATAAAATTGACAATACTTGAAACAAGAAAGGAAGTCTCATAAAAAAAAATTAAATGAAAATGAAAATAAATAAATATCAAAATCTTTATAGGTAACTGGCGCTCAACTTTTAAAATAAATGTATTTAGAAAAAAAAAACATTCAAAATCATACACTATAAATAATTATCTCACCATCATAATTACATAACATTACAATAGTTAACTTGTGTTTTTAGTTATATACCCTCTATGGCCTAACCTTGGAAGAACCGACAAGAGTACACATATTACATCATTACACCCTCCTTAATAGTAAGTTCTTCCTGGAACTCTTGTGTAGCCGGGACTGGATCCATTTCTACACTTTCCGGTCGTATGGAAAGAACAGGGTACTGTCTTCATCGGATACTGATTACGAACGCTAAACCTCGTGCATTTTTGGTATTGGCTGTGATGTTGTGTTTCAGTGAATAGTCTTCCGGGAGCGTGAACAAATCTTGTCGTTGCTCTGTAGTAACTCCAAATCTAGCTTTACCGGTACCTCCATATGCGCCCATAAATTCTTCGAAGGCAGAGTCAGGATCTTCCCGGATATGGTTTACTCCTTCTTCTTTGTCATGGTCTCCTTCGAATGGCGCTAGTCGATTTTGGTGGACTACTTTCTCCTCGTCGGGTTGTGTAACCATACTTTGTCCCCTTCTTTGAAACTGCCTTCTGTAGCCTGCGTGTCGTACCGTTTTTTCATTCTGTCGCTGGCAACTTGGAGATTCGTTCGAACCAATTCGTGTACATCGTCCATCTTTTTTTTCAACTGGATCACGTAGTCTTCTCCCGCTAGATCTTCTCCAGGACGACAAACAAATTCCAGGTCACAAAGAAGCCTTATTTCGCGTCCAAATAGGATTTTCGCAGGTGTTTCACCTGTGGACTCATTGATGGCAGATCGATACGCCAATGCAAATAGCGAAAGGTACTGGTCCCAATCTTTCTACTTTCTACTTTGGACAGGTATTTTCCTATGGTCCTGTTCATTCTTTCGACCATTCCGTCCGACTGTGGATGCAACGCCGTTCTCCTGGTCTTCTTCATTCCCAGTTTCTCACAAATTTCCTGGAATACATGACTTTCGAAATTGATTCCATGATCGCTGTGAACTTCCAAGGGCACTCCATATCGGCTAATTAATTCTTCTACCAATACATTCGCGACCGTTGTGGCCTCTTGGTTCGGAATCGCGTAAACTTCTACCCATTTGGTAAAATAGTCCATCACAACCAGAATGTATTTACCACCATTTTCTGTCGTCGGAAATGGTCCTGCGATATCTAATGCAATCCCTTCGAATGGGCTTCCAGCATTGTATTGTTTCATGGGAGCCTTTTTTGCGATGTGGTCCATTACTCGTAGCACAATTCGTACACTTCTTACACCAGTCCTCCACATCGTCGGAGCTGTTCATCCAATAAAACCTTTCACGGACTCGCTGAAGGGTTTTCTTCACTCCCAGATGACCTCCTGATGGACTGTCGTCTAACTTCCTCAGTACCTCAGCTACTCTCGATCTCGGGATAACTATTTGTCGTCTATTTTCGGAACCATCATCGTTTTCTAGGATTCTTTTCAACAGGCCTTCTTCCAGGACAAGGGAGTCCCACTGAGCCCAATATGCCTCCAGTGTTGGTGAAAATCTTGACACTTCTTGCCAGGTAGGTCGCCGATTTTCTTGCTTCCATTGCCGGATCATCTTTGGGTGTGGATCATTCTCTTGATTTTCTTTAATCCTGGTGGGTGACCATTATTCATTGCTGACTGTAGTTCTTGAAACTGCAGCTTTCTTAGATTCCACCTTGTTGCAGTGGGAACATTCTGGTTGGCACGGTCGTCTAGACAGGGAGCCGGCATTTCGGTGACTGACACCAGCCCGATGCTCGATGTTGAAATCGTATCTTTGGAGTCGTTCAATCCATCTAGCGATCTGACCCTCGGGATTCTTGAACTGCATCAACCATTTGACTGCTGCATGATCGGTCCGAATTAAAAATTTCTTTACATAGAGATACTGATAGAAGTGTTTCACAGACCTCACTACCGCCAAAAGTTCTCTTCTCGTGACGCAGTAGTTCCGTTCTGGTTTGGAGAGGACTTTACTGAAATATCCCAGTACTCTTTCTTGGCCTCCTTGGATCTGTGAGAGTACTCCTCCAATTCCTACGTTGCTTGCATCAGTGTCAAGAATGAAGTCTCCTTCTGGTAACATATATCCTAGTATCGGTGCCGTGGTTAAATGTCTCTTGAGGGTTCCAAAAGCAGTTTGACAGTCTTCATCCCGATGAAAAGTTCTTGTTTCTTCTGTGAGTCGAGTTAGTGGCTTGGCAATATCTCCAAAGTTCCTTGTGAACCTTCGATAGTATGTGCAAAGTCCAAGAAAACTCCTGACTTGATGTTTGTCTGTTGGTTGCGGCCATTGTTCAATGGAAGCAATTTTCTCTTGATCTACTGCCTCTCCTTCGTTACTCACGATATGACCCAGATAGTTGACTCGGTTTTGGAATAACTGACATTTCTTCGGGTTTAACATAAGCTGAGCAGCTTGAAGTCATTTGAATACGTCTTGCAAATTCTTCAGGTGGTCCTCGAATGTCTTACCTAATACTACGATGTCGTCTAAATAGTCCAGGCAAGTTTCCAAGATAACCCTCTCAATACATTTTCCATTAGTCTCTTAAATGTCGCGGGCGCATTACAGAGCCCGAAGGTCATGACGTTGAACTGCCATAATCCGGATCCGGTGGTGGAACCAGTTTTCTCTTTGTCTGGGTCCATTTCTACTTGCCAATAGCCAGACTTCAGATACAAGGTGGAAAACATTTTACTGCCAGCCAAAGTGTCTAGCGTATCGTCGATTCGAGGCAGAGGATAGCTGTCCTTTTTCGTCACGTTATTCAGCTGGCGATAGTCCATGCAGAATCTGGTAGTTCCATCCTTTTTCTTGACGAGCACTACTGGAGACACCCATGGACTAGTAGATGGTTCTATCACTTTTTCTTCCTCCATCTCTTGAATTATTCTTTCAGTTTCCTCTCTCTTCGCTTGTGGTATCCTTCGAGCTGCTTGTTTAATTGGCTTGGCATTACCAGTATCGATTTTGTGTTTGACGGCTGATGTTCTACCAGTCTTCCCTCCTTTTGGTACGAATAGGTCTCGATACTGCAAGAGGAATTCTCACATTTTCCTTTTCTCAGCTTGATTCAAGAATTGGCCAGCTATTGACAACATCTGTCATCTGTAAATCTGTCATTAGAATTGTCGGTTGTCGTTGTTTGACGAACTACAGACGTCACCGCTATGCAATATCCAATTCTGGTTTCCTTCTTATGGGTAATTAGGTAATCGTTCACGTTTATAGCACGTACTGGGATCTCCTTCGCTGACGTAACCAGTCCTCTTCCAATTAGCACTCCTCTACCAACCTTACGTCGTGGTTCCAAGGTTCCATCATAACTGGTGTACCTTCTTCCATTATTCCATGCATCCGCGCTACTATCATGGTATCTTCCTGTACAGCTGCCAACACCGTTCTACTTTTATGTGAATGAAGGAATACTCCTTTGGAACCCAATATGATGGTTCTGTTCCCAATTGGATTTGCGTCTCTCCATGAACATTGGCACTCTCCCCTGTTGCGGTCCGGAGTCGCAGCCTCGTTGGCAGAAGTTTCTTAGATTTAATTATCTCTGGCCGTATAATGGTTCTAGTTGCTCCAGTATTCACTAGTAGAGTATATTTCCTGCCATTAACTTCGCCATCCACATATACACTGTCATTACGGCATTTGAGAGAGGCTATCAGTATGAGAGGGTCTTTGGAACGATCCTGGGTCGGTGCTGCCCCCTCGTGGCCGACTCATTCCAGTTTTCCTGGGACTGGGGCTCTTGGTTTGCAGGAGTTCTAGGGCGCTTACATGAGCTGCGTACATGTACTAGCTCGCCACAATTCCAGCATCTTATTTTCCTCGGCTTTCGTTCTACCATGCTTTTTATCAAGTTGACTAACTGGTTAAATTTATCTTCCACACCCTCTCCTAGAACGGTCCTGACTTTGTAATATCCTGACGCCTTCGTGGCTGCTTCATATTCAAGAGCAGCTGTCAATGCATCGACCAATGTTTTGGGATGGGCTAAACGAAGCGTCCTCTGTATATCAGGGTCACGTAAGCCATCAATAAAGGCCTGGATGCCTAGACATTCCATCATGTTTTCTGGTGCTGATGGATAAGCAAATCGGACTAGTCGGGCGATATCCACTTCATACTCTTGAAGGGTTTCATCACGTCTCTGCCTTCGATTCTTCATCTGATATTGGCACAAGTGTTCTAGATGTTCGTAACCATATCGCATATTTAACCTCTTTTTCATTTGCTCGAAGTCATCCGTTTCTTCAAGAGGTATCGTCTGAAGTACATCTAAGGCATCTTCCCGGAGAGCGATGGTCAAGTTCACTGCCCTCTACCTGTCGGACCAATTATTCGCTCTAGCGCTGCTTCAAACTGTTTAACATAGTTGGTCCACGACATCTTTCTGTCGAACGTTGGTGCCTTGACTCGAGCAAAACTGCCAATATCTTCTATCTTGGGGAGTGCTTCTGGCTTGCAGGGTTTTATTCGCTCGATCTTCTTCTCTTCTGCTGGCATGTCTTGTGTTCTTGTATTTGCCATTTTTCTCTTTAACTCCTGGATTTTCTCTTCCATTGTTGTTTTTTGATTCTCAATATCTAATTTTAGGGACGAAATTTTATTTTCAACTTTATTTTCGACAGCGGCAATATCATTTTTTATTGACAAAATATCGTCCTTTATAGTAGAAATCTTCTCGTCCATGAAGGAAATGTTAGCAGAAATATCATTCTTTATGGTAGAAATCTTCTCGTCCATATAAGCAGAAATATCGTCCTTCATGGTAGAAATCTTCTCTTCCATGGAGGAGATGTTAGCAGAAATATCATTCTCTAAAGTAGATATTGACGAGAATATGGTAGACGACTCGTCATTGAATAAGAATGTTTCTGGATCCAAGTCTTCGCTTACCAGTGCTATTTTCAGCCTTTCAACTAATTCACTCTTCTTTCCGGACGTTTCCAACTCGCGATTTTCTAATTCTGCTTTTAGTTCCGTCACTTTCAGTTCACATAGTCTCTTAGCCATTTTTACGTAATTATTTATTTATACTATCCCACTTCTGACACCAATGTAATGTTTTTCTTATTTATTTAAACAGTTTTTAACGTGGGATAATAATAATTATACGCTCACTATGGCTAATTACTATTCATTTATTGAAGAAACACTTACACACTATAATAAACTTAATTCATATGTATACACACTACTTAATGTCTATTAATTTATCTACACTCGGTATAATAATTGTCCTAAATTATTTTCAACACTATTTATATTCACTATGTGTTCACTCACTGTATACTGAAACTGTTAACCGATTTACTGTATACTGAACGACTCCTCGACTTATTCGAAAACCCGCGTATATATAGTTCATCGCAGTTCTAGGAAATTTTTGAATATACCACCTCTGCGAATACTTTATAATTCGAGAACATTCGCGATAAACCATTGTATGGCCTGGTACGCTTCGAGAACAGTCTGAATATAACCTGCTGAAGAACCTTTCTAGAAAGGTCGCATTCATAGTTTGCGACAGGACCGGCTTCTGAATCAGTGAGTTCGTAACAATAGGATAAAAATTTGTGATTTGCATTTTTGCTTAATACAATATCTGAATTGCTTAAAAGTACAGTTAGTTCTACGACTACAAATAATACCTATAATCCTCTAAAAGTGTTTGCGACTGATTATAAAAATATAAAAAGTGTGGATGGGAATGCACTGGTATACGTTACTGGATACCTACTTAAAAAGTGTTGCAGCATTCCTGTAACACTTGCTTAGAGTTTATTGAGATAAAAAATGATCTAGAAGGAGAATCTACCGTTTTTATGGAATATAAAGATTATAGTGTTTCATCCAACATTTGTAATATGGTTGTGCCTCCCAAAAGTTTTGTGGAACTCATTATAGAATTGGAAAACACATTTATAGATCAATTTAATAAAATAGCCCCTGAATATGGTGTCGGTATGAAGCTTAATAATAGCTTTAAGAATGTTAAATTGTATAATCCTTGTACAAATTTCCCAGTTGATTATTTTTAGTTATTGTATACAAGATTACGTATTTATTACACACTGAAATTTGCTGATCCTAACATCAAAACTGAAAAATTACAGAAACAACACCCCAAATTAAGTATACTTAAACATTTGTAATCATTACTTTGGTAAACATAACAATTCAATCAATAATTCACTCTAATGAATCTTAAGCTTTAATAAATGAATTTTCCTATAGTAGTATTTTGTGCCCTGAAAACCTGTATCGGATTGTGCCGTGAATCAGTAATACACGTATTTAACCACACGACTGTCTCTCGTAACTGTTGTACTATCATAACAGACGTGTAAGGCGCCAGAGAAAAAATTTTCAAACGTTCCGACGCAAGTGAATTTACTTGTCCGTAGTTAGTGTACGGTGATTAAACCAACATTCACATGTTAAGTGTACTCGGCTATATGAAGCCGCAAGCCGCCGCTGCCTGGCTCGTCGCCAGTAGGCTGATTTGATGTCACAGCTTGGATACGCCCCGTTTCAAATCTGGCCATATTTAACACTGAATTTGGGGGTGAAATCGGTTGGATGAAATTGTGATTTTTTGGCAATTGTCTTTTCGAGTAGGGAACTTTTTAAAACTAAAATAAAAAAAGTATCGAAAATGGCCCCAATAAATTAATTCGCACGCTTTCAAAAGACTAATATTAACTTTATAACAGTTGTTTTCTCAAAATAGATATTGAGTAATTAGGAGAAATTAGCTTTTTTTAATACAGACTGAATCATTTGAAGAGAGTTACTGTTAGGTTAGATACTTCAAGAAGTTATAATATCTAAAAATCCACATCTTTGAGGAAGTCTATACACGAAATTACAATAAAATATATCAAAATTTTGGAAAAAATAAGAGTCAATAGTGATAGTCGAATTTGTTCCGAATTCTAACCTTTTGCTCGAAAATAAACCCTCTTCATGGACTAGTTAAGCCGGTAAATCAAATATCAAACAAAACTCGATTGCGAATGTTAATTTCGCGTAGCGTCATTGCAGTTATCCTTGACAGAGTCCGGTAATGTAGGGAACGTTTTATTATGAGATTTTGTGTTAAATCAAATTACTCTTCCTGTTAATGTCGTGCATAAAACACATCCTTTAAGGGTCTAGGTTGCCTACTCCAAGAACAAGTATTTTGACTAATCTGATGTTGTTACTTACCCCATAATGAGAATAATTTAAATCTTGTCTAGACAATCAGTTTTATAAAGCAATTTAATTTTTAAATTATGCTTTTTTGTGCTGATTAAATACTAGATGAAGTGAAATTATGGATTTTTCAAAATAATTTAATATACATGAATAAAAGTCTGATTGATTTTGCAGGGTATAAGCATTATTTTTTTTTTGGAATATAGAAACCAAACGGCTGCTGAAATATGTTTTATAAACAAAAAATATGTTTGCTTAATTACAGTTTTCTGTAACAATTGTCATATTTAAGTAAAGCGATTTATCAATAATTATAGATATAGTATTATCATAATATATTATAGCGCCTCACAAATTTGAGAATTACTAGAATAGACCGTTCACTAGGAACAAACATCCACGTCTCGGGCTGTATGCCCCGACAGACCATAAACCAGAGAATGGTTGGTTCCCGAAAAAAATAACTTCAGACCTCAACCCCATTTCAGAATCTCACTTCATCTTGTGTTAAATCTTCACTTATTATCTGAACTATAGCCTCGACCAAATAATTTTTATATAAATATTATAACATCCATTCGATTACAGTGTGCGGCGAAACATCGGCATTAGGAGCAGTATTAGCAGCTGGAGCGAAAGTCTCAACACCAGACGTTCACGGCGGATACCCTCTTCATTACGCTGCTCAAATGTGTGGAGGAGTAAGTTGATTAAAACCATCTAATTCACGTGTAACTTCAATTATGTTTTTATTATCAACCAGGACCGAGAGTCCAATTTGGGAATGCAAGTTCTCCAAACTCTTTTATCGCATCCAGATATTAAAGTATCCGAAACAGACATGGATGAGAGACAACCGTTATTATGGGCCGCTAGCGCTGGTTCTGCTAAAGCAGTACTTGCTCTAGTTAGAGCCGGAGCGAATGTGGAAGCTGCTGACAAAGACGGTCTAACAGCTTTACATTGTGCTGCTTCTAGAGGACATACCGACTGTATGGATACGTTATTGACTCTATGCGGTGCTTCAGCGGATATTATTGATACTAATGGCTGTACTGCGTTACATTATGCTGTTACTTTGGGTATGTATTTCAGTATAATCACTTTTTTCAAGCGTTTGCGTTCATTAATGTCAAATGAATAGTATATTGTGTAACTAGTGCGCCAAAGTGCTAATTTCTCACGAGTGTGAAAGTTGCGGTACGAGACGGCGTGCACACTGTATTTTTCCTAGGACCACCATCCTTCCAACAAACGACTGTGTCACACACGGTACGTTTATATGAGTACTTTTTCTCGCATGACATAGTTTATGGTGGTGAAAGTTAGTACAATGTCTGAGTTTCATTTGAATGAATCACCAAAGATCATGTTTGAAGATTTATTAAAAATTTCAATAGGCAACAAATTCACGTTTTGAGAATTATATTTTAATTTTAATTTTCCTTGCATGGGGTTTTCCACTTGAAATTATAATGAATTGTGAAATGGGAACAGTTATGGATCTTTATCCTTGGTATTGGTGTTTCCGACTAGTTTTCGGCTATTGTTAATAAGTAATTATTTGTAGCTGATGTTAAGGGGAACAGGAACAGAATCAAATGTCTGTAATGTTTCATCGTCCCTACCAGTTAATTGTATAGCTCTTTTCACGATCTAAAAAACTGACCTAACATGAGATGGCATAATGCCATGCAATAAAGCCGTAAAAGTTTCAGCCGTGACAGGGTCGAATTTATTTTGTTGGCGAATAATAAATTCTTGTCTGGAAGTTCATAAGACTTTTGGGTCATTCTTATTATAAATACTTAGTACTGATGTTTTTACATCAGGTATAGTGCGGCTCTGCACGGTAAGTCCGGAAAGTTTTATGCTTTTATTGCATCTCAAGGCCAAGTCAAGTCAGTTTCTTTGATCGTGAAAAGAACTATACTGAATGCATTATTTTTCGAGAATGACAATTTTCTGTAGTTATTTATTTTGGGTATGCCTAATGTCACTTTGACTATGCTTCATGTCACTTTGGCTATGCCTTGTGCCACTTCCCACAATTTTTGTTGCTATGACAAATTGTTAATATTGCGTATTAAAACCAATGTGAAAAATAGTGATGTGGATAGTGGTCGTAGGAACAAGTGTTATTTGCGAATAAAATACTTTATGAGGCATTACATGAGTTCAGGGAGATCAAAACGAAGTTTTGGAACGGGAAAGTTCCTGGGACCCAACTCTTTTTAACGTTTTAGTTTCGACCAAATTGCTATTACCTCTAAGGTTTTAATGGCAATCAGGACATTTTAAAGAATGTTGAAGATGATGTGTGATTAATTTTAGGTCATGCGGATGCAACAGCTCTTCTGTTAGCTCACGGAGCAGATCCAAATCGTCAGGACCGAAAAGGAAGAAGTCCAGCTCATTGTGGTTGTGCCAAAGGTCAATTCGAAACTGTCAAGTTAATAGGTAAAGCCCTAAATACAGACGCATAGGTCGATGGTTCGCTTCCATACTCCGAACATTTTTGCTCGAAGTATGCTGGGGTAGTGATTCTGAGGAGGGGAATAACAGATTCAAGTGGGTTTGGTTAGTGAGCATCCCCTTGGGGATGAATACTACACGGTTTGTTTGGGTCCTCAGGTCATCTCGGCACGAAAAAAACCAAAACCAGTTTTATCAACAGAAAGAAAGCATAATCTTGAGAAAATTGACCACGTGTTGAAACTTTTCTTCTACACATTCTAGCGAGTTCTTTCTTTCCGTAAATTGTACTTGTCCTGTCAGTTACAACATAGACATAGAACGTATAGACAATACACGAACCATTCTCTATGATATTGTCAGTACCAACTAATATTTGAAATATGAAATAATACTACCACAAAATATAATATTTCATTTGGGTATGCTTCTTATTCAGATGCGGGACGTTGAAGTGAAAAATATAAAATATATTTTTATTAAAATATCAGCAGTTCCTCTAGATAATGACTTGAAAATTGAGTACCAACTAATTTTATCAAGGGTGGTTGTGGTTCATCCCAAGGCTTTTTTACATCCCTTAAAAATTGTATCCAAACATATTTCAGGCTATAGCAGGCATGACCAACGGTGCCTGACAGGCCTTCTTACAAGCCACACTGTCATCTGAATTATCAAATGCTGGGACTTGGACTATCAGAAGATCCGACTTGCTGTGTTTGTCTTGAAAATGATGAAACAGCAAATCATATATATTGTGCTTTCCCGCCACGGCTCTAATCAGGTATCTGATGTTTGGCAGGATATCTCTCTCGCCCTCAGCCTGAAATATAATTCGGCAAATAAGCTAATCGGCTTTGTTAAGAAGCTGAATTGATTTGGTGAAATCTGAATAGGTATAACCCACAATAGACTCCTATAAGTCGCTGTGCAGTGCCTTATGACCCACTCACCACAAACCAAACCTAACATAATGGTAAACAAGAGTATCTGATAGAATTTGACTAAACTCGTAGATGTCGCCATATTGAATGGATGAAATCAGTTATTTATTTTTTGTTATTTATTCCATTTGGATAGCTTCATCATTCCTGATCTTAAGAATATTAGACGATCAAGAGATATTTTTATTTCACTAATTAAATACATGGGCTACAAAAGCTGTCTGCCCTTGTGGTACAATGAAATGAATATTATTGACAATTGTAATGTCTTGAAATATTGTTAAATAGTAGTCACATTTTCATTTTTGTTTCGGGTAGGTGCACACGGTGCAAATTTGTGGTTACGAAACGCTAGAGGAGATTTTCCTCTTCACGACGCAGCTGCCAGTGGTAGAAGAGAATTGGTGAAGTGGCTATTGGAAATGAGACCTAGCCAAGTGAATGCCAGAAATAATGATGGTCGGTGTTCGTTACATATGGCTGCACTAAATGACAATGCTGATATGTGTAAGGTAAGATAGCTATAATTTTTACGGTGATTGACAAATGTATATAGCAAAATGCATAGCGGTGTAGGTTCTGGAAGTATTAAAACGAAATATGGGAGGTGAACTATTCAGTTGCCTTCATACTTCATATTTGAAAATTTATTAATAAATTGTAGCTTTCGGTTTGACTAGAAACTTAAAATTCTTCTGTTTCAAGAAATACTTTTCGTGTCTATATCTATTGATATCCCTTCACTTACTTTGGGGCGGAGGGATGATGCTCAATGGAGTGGTACCATTTCCCGCGAAAGCCGTGTAATAGAAGATAATTTTGTTTCAACGCCAAAATCAACTATTTGTCTAAATCACAAGTCTAAATGCTCCGTCAGTTATTTTTGGAGCTCGCTTCGCTTGTTGAGGCTCACTTCGAATGGAGCCGGGTGACGGTTCGAGAGACACCGCTCCTACATTTCTTACACAAAGTGCGGCAGATTAATCGTAGATTGGAAATATCTCAAAAACTGAATTAGCCTCAAAAGTATAAATTGGTATGGTACAATTTCTGAAAGTTTACTGAAATATTGTTAGGTATATTCTCTTCCGATTAAAACTAGAAACTTAAAATTTTTCAATTTTAAGAATATTCACGTTATTCTGAGCATTTTTTCTATAGTTCTAATGTAATTTTGAATGATGCTTAAATTTTTTAGATGATGAAAAGTTCAAGTTGAAAAATATTCAATATCTTGAATGAAACATCCATATTTTTATTCTTTCACTTAACTCTACAACTGAAAATAAGAGCTTTTTACCCAATCTCAAGCATTTTAAAAATATTCACATGTAGGAGTGTGTGTGGGCGTGTATCGTGTTATTGTATCCACCTTTCATAATTAAATAGATCGCATGGTGAAGTGATAAAAATGGCTCGTTTGGAATTAAACAATGAAGATTATCTGAATTTAATTTTAATACATGGTGAATATGACAGAGCTGTTACTATAACATGTGTCTTATTTTCTCCAACATATCCAGATCGACCCTGACTCAACCGTCACCCAGTGTGTAGACATTATTACACAACTCTCACATTACATCCTTTTTTCACCGACTTAATGGCAGGCAATATAAATTGCATGCAAAATTAAAAACCAGTCTTCACACACTTAAACCTAATTGCTGCAAATTTTCAGGATTTTTTTGACAATTGGCATTTTATTATATTATTACATTGATTTCAATATTGGAATTTGAATGGAAAAGTTGTAAATTAACTTTGAAAATTAATACAGAAAAAGCAAAGTTTTACACTTGCAATTCATTACTAATGCATACAGAACGATCAACATCTATAATAACTGAAAATATGTTAAGTTGACCATGAATAACATGAAACATTTCTATATTTTTCAAGCCTGAAAGTATCAGTGAAAATGACCGAAACGCATGCGCAATTATTATTCAACCAAGGACAGCAATTAAATTGCCAGAAATGTTTCTGACAAGGCTGTAATGTGAGACTGGTATTAAACAATTTAAGACAACTTGGTTGTTTCTATGATAATTATAATGAAATCAAGTATAATAACTGTCATTATCTTGCAGTGGCGTAACTATAGCATCTGGGGCCCGTGGCAAATTCTTCCGATGGTGCCCTAGCAGTAAAAATCGTCACGTTGTACTCAGTTTTATTTTAATAAACTTCGAGATTTTCAATTACACGTTGTATATGTCCCACTAATGACCAGTCCCCACGCTGACCCAATGCATATTGGAGACTTCACATTCATCCATAGAACATAATATCTCAATGCATTCATCGGTGAAGGAACAACATCGTGAGGAATCCTGCATACATTTACAATGAAATAAGATTAACAATTTAATTTCAATAAGATATTTATCAAAAAAAATCTTTTTTTCAAGCTTTCTGTTCCGCAAAAGTTTCTATAACATCATCAAAGTTTAAAGATCGGGCCATGAAATTTTCAATAGACAGAATAGCCAAGTTACATAATCTGTCTTGTGTCATAGAGTTTCTTAAATAGGATTTTATCAATTTAGTTCTGAAAATGATCGTTCAGCACTAGCTGTAATCACAGGGATTGTGTGAAATAACACTAATGCAGTTGCAATTTAACAGAATTGTTTTAGTTAGCGCTTTTTGGACTTTTAAAGCAAAAACGGCATCATAACGTCCTACCCATTTAGTAGGGTTTAATGTTTTTAATGTTATTGAAGTTGAAGACTTACTCTCTTTATTAGATATAAAACTTGATAAAATATTCCATCTTTTGATACTATGCCAAATAAAATTATAAATTTGTTGAACTGTTCCAAGAAAATTTTGCATATCAATAACCTTTCTCACCACATCATTGAGTACTAGATTCAAATTATGAGCAGCACAGTGAATATATATGGCATTTGGCGTTTACATCTTTAAAAATGTATCAACATCTTTTTGTTCAGGTTGGTCAAAATGCTTAACGATTAACTTGAAATTGTATAATGGTCTTTAGTTTGGGTTTTAAGCAGAACTGTTGCAAAAACTCAAGCTAAAATTATCCCTCAGAAATCACTATGTTGTATGAAGAAGCTTGTATTGAACTGGACGCCACAAACTATCTCCATATGAAACGTAATCTACTCTAATTACAGTTATTAACAATGTTTATAACCATTTTTTTCTTGCATGTAAGGATCTACTGGTGGAAACAACAGAACATTATAATTTCCCCATTTCCCACAACTTCCCCATGCCTGTTGCTTTACTTTCACTTCTGGTGAAAAACGAAAAACTTATAACGTTTATTATTACATAATTCTGAACTGGAAATATAGACTTTTCGTTCCTATTATTATCTAGACCTTCTATATTCTCACCCTCGGAGACCATCTCTCTTACAAACGCATTCAACAAAAACTATGTATCTGCTTGTCCTTGACAGCTCTCCTGTAAATTACCATTTCATTTTGTTTGTAATTGATACCACGAATAGATTATTGAAGAAATATCGTATGGCTGACTAGTGTATTCCCATGCTAAGCACGTCCTTTGATACAGCTCGTACTATGTTCTCCATGGATAATCAGTATTGCCTTGCGTTTCCCATATTGACAAGGTAAAAGGTACTCAGGTACAATGTGAAAAAATATTTTTGAGCTCGCGGCCTCTTGGGCCGGGGTTCTCTTGGGTCGGGGGCCCGTGGCATTTTGCCAGCCCCGCCACCCTATTGTTACGCCACTGTTATCTGGCTTGTAACTGTATAGGTACTCAGGTGGTAACCACTATAAAAATTGGAAATTCCGGTATAACCGAAAGTAGACAATACATGGCATAATTTTCATAAAACAACTTCATTCTGTTGCGGAATATTCTGCTGCTCCGCAATTTGTTGCGACAAAAGCAAAAATTCAACAGAATGAGCACCAGTTGCAGCAGTTTATGGCAATTTAGATATATTTAGATATATTTATTCCACAAAATCACAATATAAAGTACAAAGCATGTAAAAATTCAATAAAATACACAGTGTTTTTAGCCTCAGCGTTGGAAACAACAAAAAAAGAGAAAAAAAAGTTCTAGTTGAAATTTGTCAGAAAAATTTTTGAGATATTATAAAAAAAACATACTGATGTAGTAGTTGTTTGATTTTTATTTTAAATTTTTTGTTTGTAAGACTTTTCAAATCTGAAGGTAAATGGTTATATACTTTAATACCTGAATATAAAGGGCCATTTCGAGTGCGACTATATTTATAGTTTGGAGGTATTATGTCTTGTTTTCGAGTGGGATATTTATGTCTGTCATTTGGGGTAAGAAGTTCATTTTGATGCTTGTGAATTAATAAAGAAGTTTTGTAAATATAAGTGTTTGTCATGGTCATTATTCTATTTTCTTTAAAGAATTGTTTACAAGAAGTTCTAGATTTTAAGTTGAAAAGCGCTCTAATTGCTCTTTTTTGAGTCATGAATACGGAGCCTGCGAATACAGCAGTCCCCCAAAATTCAATACCATATTGCATTATACTATGAAATTGAGCGAAATAAACCGTTTTTGCTACAAATATGTTAGTATGTTGTTTTATTGCTCGCAATGCAAATACATATTTGCTAAGAGATTTATTCAGTTGATTTATATGAAAGTTCCAGTCAAGCTTGTTATCGATGTGTATGCCTAAGAATTTTATGTTGAGAGAAGAGGTGATAGTTTGTTGACCTATATTTATAGCAACTTCGTCAGAGTCTCGATATAGGTTAAAGGATATATTTTGAGTTTTGCCGATGTTCAATACTAGTCTGTTAGCGAGAAACCAATCCGATACGCCGTGCATGACGGTAGTAGAAGAAAGTAATAGAGAATCTTTGTTTATTCCGCTGACAATTATACTGGTATCATCGGCAAAAAGAGAAAAATAAGCATTGGTGCAATTTACAACCAAATCATTGATATATATAAGAAATAATGTTGGTCCCAAGATAGACCCTTGAGAAACTCCGCATTGAACATCGACGAAACTCGAGTAGTATTGATCGCACCTGTTATTGACGGTATGATTAATTCGTACGCACATTTTACGGTTCGATA
Source organism: Galerucella tenella (assembly GCA_910591685.1). NCBI lineage: Eukaryota > Metazoa > Arthropoda > Insecta > Coleoptera > Chrysomelidae > Galerucella > Galerucella tenella. The sequence continues at coordinate 3,811 of CAJUYH010004855.1, read as the reverse complement.
AGTAGGACTCGAACCAATCATGTGGTGCACCTCGAATATCATAATAATACAACTTTTCTAATAACAATTTATGGTCAACGCAGTCAAGCGCTTTTGACAAGTCACAAAAAATACCTAACGGATATTGTTTAAGTTTTAAGATTCCATGTAACTTCTCAATTAGAGCAAATGTTGCATCAGTGGTACTATGATCCTCTCTAAAGCCAAATTGACATTGAGTGAGTATTTTGTATTTATTTGAATAAGAAATTAATTGCTTGTTTACACACCATTCTAATAATATTGAAATAGATGATAATAAGGAAACACCACGATAATTGCCCGGATTAAGCTTATCACCCTTTTTGTGTAAAGGTATGACTACTGATTTCTTAAAAGCATTAGGAAAAATATAACAATGTATATCTACATCCAAGCGACAAGTGTTTTCAAGTTAGCCTGTGCAAGTCGTCTACAGGAAAACTACAGGAAAAAATTCGAGAGGAAACGCACCAGTTGCAAGGAGACAATGTATACGACAAAGTGGAAAGTGTTTTTAGTGAACAAGCACATATACAGATATGAAGATTATGAACGCGGTTAAATGTGAATATATACCTTAATAGATAACAGTGACAATCGTGTGTACTGGTAGTGTTGCAAAAAAAACAGTCTCTCTGATCTTCGGCATGATTTTTTACTGCGATACATTGCGAAACAATGTTTCATGCGGTGCGCGCCAGTTCAATACTGTCCTGAAGAATATGCGGTTTGAAACAATATTTTTCAAGCCATGTAAAGGTGCGTTCTCACTAGTCGATTTTAGTTGAATGATTATTGATGATCAACTAAAATCGAATGAAAATCCCTGTGTGAACCTACATTTCAATTTTTGTTGAACGATAAAAATCGTTTCAACAAAAGTTGAATCCATTTCTACTTTTATTGTTAAAGTATAAGTCTCCGTACGATTTTTATGCGCGATTCATCTTGCTCAGTATTCAGTTTGGCAGTCAAGGAGTCAAATGTTTAGTGCTTATGTTTATTGATTATATAATGAGTAGTTTAAAAAAATACTTATTTTAAAGTACAAACTTTATTTTGTTGAGCTTTCGTTGCACTTCGTCAACTTCATCAGAACAATACTCGATACCTAAAAACTCCATTATATAAAAAATACAGAATACTTTCATAATAATAAGTTTAAATATTGATCATCTCATGGTGTAATAGAGAAGAAGGTGTGTTACCGCGCACGACCAAAACTCCCAAAACGCCGCCATATTGATTAATCAGCCAATCAGAGAATAACGCGCGAAATCGAACGCTTGACAAATAACTGAATTTGAAACGTAAACGAGAGACAAAATCTTCATTGAACAATAAAGACACTCACTTAATGTTCCAATGTTCAGAGTTCACAATTTATTACAAAAATGAACGATTACAACAAGTAATATTTGGTTGTGTAGGTTATAGTTATGAGTATGACAGAGTCATTCAAAACATTAAACATATGATTGGCAATATGGCGGCGTTTTGAAAGGTGCGCAGAACATGACAAAAATTCGTCTTCCGTGGGAGCACACCTTCTTCTCTATTACTTCTTTATTACTTTTTCCCTATTACACCAAACTAATGTCAAAATTGAAATTGACAAATAAAATGTTTGTAAATTTGTTTTGGTGGAAAACAAATTTAAAGGTGGTATTTAATTGTCCGTTTGTTCATTGATTGATGTCAGTTTCTGTGTCAATGTTTGGACTAGTATTAGTTACAGCTTTACGCAAAATTGTGTCTTTTTTAAAAATTAAGTGTACTCTAAGAAGAAGTTCTTCAAATTTTTTCCTTCTCAAAATCCATTTTAGAACCCAAATTTCACGTTTGGCTCGTTTCTTCCTACATTCTGACAACATATTTCTCAGTTCTGTAATGATTAATTGGCAAATGAACCCAACAACCGCACGGACAACCTCGTTAGTCGCCATTTTGCTTTCAACTATCGGTTCCACATTGTTCCGCATTCGTTAAAACATGCGAACCAAAAATTGATTCGATTTTAGTTGATCAATAAAAATCGTTCAACTAAAATCGACTAGTGAGAATGCGCCTTTAAATCCATTTCTACTTTTATCGTTCAAGTATGAGTCACCGTACAATTTTGATGTGCGATTCATCTTGCTCAGTGTTCAGTTTGGCAGTCAAGGAGTCAAATGTCAAATGTTCAGTGTTTATGTTTATGATTATATTAGAGAAAAATATTTTTTTCAAAGTACACACTTAATTTCTATACTTTCATGAAACACGTTTTAATTCTAATTATTTTACCAAACTAATGTCAAAATTGAAATTGACAAATAAAATATTTATCAATTTGTGTTGGTAAATAACAATTTTTAAGGTGGTATTTAATGGTCCGTTTGTTCATTGATTGATGTCAGTTTCTGTGTCAATGTTTAAACCAGTATTAGTTACAGCTTTACGCAAAATCAAATTTTTTCCTCCTCAAAATCCATTCTCGATCCCAAATATTACGTTTGGCTCGTTTCTTCTTACATTCTGATAACATATTTCTCAGTTCTGTAATAATTAATTCGCAAATGAACCCAACACCCGCACGGACAACCTCGCTAGTGGCCATTTTGCTTTTAATTACCGTTGAAACATGAGAACCAAAAATTGATTCGATTTTAGTTGATCAATAAAAATCGTTTAACTAAAATCGACTAGTGAGAACGCGCCTTATGATGTCAAAATAGTAGGTATTGAAACTTTTCTTCCCATGCTTTTCAAAAACAATTGAATATGTTTCTTTGGCGACATCACCTAGGCCTCATTAGGCTCATTTGATTCGGAATGACCTTAAGAAACTTTTGTGAGATATTTGAAGTGGGGTTCATAATATGGTAATTATGCGCCAAGGTAAAGAAGTGAGATATTATTGTCGAGGTATTTAATTGTTCCCAGACACTAATACACTTTCCTACCGTGGCTCATGTAGCAGTTTTTTCACTACTGGCATATTAAGGCGAATTTACATTGGGATAGTAGCTAAAGCAAGTAACTAAAGCCAATTACCAAATTTAGCTACTGGCAATATGTGAACGTCTGATTTAGTACTTGAGCCAGTCACCAATTTAGCGAAAATTTAAGTCAAGTAGATAGAAAGCGATTCTATTTACTGGAACAAGTAGGTACCCCCACTACGTGATTTGTTTACTACAATTCGCAGTAAACACATCTAGACAGTTCTTTTTAGTATAGTCATAGTCGTTTAGTGGTGTATGGTGTTATTATACTTCTTAAATCCATTCGGAACACCAATTGTAATAATGTTTCGGTACACGAAATGACAACACTGTTTAAACTAAATCTAGTAGCACCAGCTGGCACCAGCTATCCCGCCGCATCTGTAATATGAGTCATTAATGTTTTGTGTGGTACGAGAGACAGCAAGGTTTATCATTGTTCCCCAAAATTATTCGTGTAAATCATATTAAAATGAAGAGAAAATCGAAGGAAGACTCTAAGAAGAAAGCAAAAAGAGAAGATTACTAGAATATTTAAGAAGAAAAATGGAAAAATTTGAAAAATACATGGAAAGTTCTTCAAGTAAGCCTATTCTTATTCAATATAACCAGTAATAGGATGAATATTTAAAGAATATCAGTTAATAGTAGTAGAACTGGATATTTATTTAGCACTTTGCTACATTATTTATTTAGCACTTTGCTACATTATTTATTTAGCACTTTGCTACATTATTCGATTTTAATAGACGATATTTTACTTATTTTAAGTACATCAGTTAGGTATATTGCTTAAATCGTTT